>CABHPP010160285.1:0-26330 GCA_902168425.1 Peromyscus attwateri | reverse complement strand
CTGCACATGCAGGGGCAGTGCACTCACTGACTATGGCTCTCACACAGAATTATTTAGCAGCGGGGAGAGATGTTATAGGTCTGCAGAAGGAAGGCTGCAATGAATATCACTTCAGCAGAGCTTTATTAAGGGAGTTGCAGCCACAGGGCTGCCAAGGGGGAGAGCCAACTTCCAGGTCAGAGGGAAAGCTTCATTAGGGCAGACAGCCATCAGGAATAGAACAGGCTCCTCCTTGAAGGCAGAGGGTCTTCAACTCCCTTTTTTTCCCTTCAGATCCCAGAGTATCAGAGGTATACTGTGCATACCACAGGCAGTGAGTGCAGTAGGGCTCTGAAGAGAAAGATCCTTCAGCTTGTCACATTCAGGGGACAACCAGGGTTTCTTGTGCTTATAGGTTCCCAGGGGGAGGAAGTTCCATATATGTGATATAGCCTCCAGGCTAGGATATGACGTGATAAAAGTCGCCTTGAGTCTGGACGGTAGAGATTGAGAAGCAGGCCTTGCTTGCAGCTGTAGGTGGGAGAGTGACAACTCACTCTGGGAAGCCGCAAGGTGACAGCACACTTTCTCATCCGCTCTCGAGAGAAAGCGTGGGGCCATGTCTCCTTTCTAGGAGAAAGAGGCAGATAGAGAATCCTGTGGTCTAACAAGAATAAGCTGGGTCTCTCTCTGCCTTGGCAAGCTAAAACATGGTCATCTAAAACATTCTTCCCCCATGGGCACAGACTTTTTGAAAATAGACTCTTCCATAACTCCATTGAATTTTGTACTTTGTCATTTTAAAGTAAAACAAGAGCCAGACCTGGTAACTGTAATCTAGTCCTCAGGGAAGTGGAGGCGAGAGAGACAAGGTCAAGATCTGCTTGGGCTATGAAGCTATGAAGCAAGTTCAAGGCTAGTCTAGGCAATTTAGCAAGACCCAGTCTCAAAAGGAAAAGGAAGGCTTAGGGTAGAGCTCAGTGGTAGAGCACTTCCCTAGGGTCACTCCCCCAAGATGGAAAGAGGAGAGGGGAGGGGAGAGGAGGGGAGGGGAGGGACAGGACGCAGGCACAACAAAGGGAGCCAGTGGCCAGTCTGGCCATATCAATGCTTCTTCATACACAGGCCCAAAGGCTTGCAATGCTGACATCCTGACCTGAAACTACCAGTGGGAAAGCACCCTCTTGTTATGAGCATGGATCTTTATTCAGGATATCAACAGGCTATAAATTACTTCTGAAACTCTGTACAGTCAGAAGAGGTTTAAAGGAAATACAATCACCACATGTGTTATAGGAAAGAATGTACTTTTAGTCCGGCTCGTCTACACCACCTGTTCTTTGCCATTACCTCACATAACCTAAGACCCCCAGAGAGGTTTGCATGCCTGAATTCACAAAAGCCTGGGGACACCTGCCATGTGATCTCATGTGTGGACTTGTCATTACAGGAGACAATAAGACCACCGTTCCAACCCACAGGCCTTCCTGGTCTTCATGTGGACAATGTTCCTTTGTTCCTCTTCTAGCAGACTGGAGTCGGGGATGCAAATGGAAGGAAGGATGTTATCTTATTGGGTTCAGGCTGCAAATGCAGTCTAGGGCTAGGCCCCGAGTTCAAGTACAAGGGAAGCCTCATCGATCCCTGCATCATCCCAGCCCTGTGCTAAGTGGTTCACTGTATAAAGACAAAGCAGTTGGCTTTGGGTAACTGAAACATCAAGCAAACTCAGAGGAAACCGCTGCCAGTCCTTGAAGGATGCATGGCCAGAATAAACACAGAGAAGTCAAAGAGCCTCTATCTATAACTGCCTTCTAAACAAAATCATGTCTCCATGTCATGCTAAAGAAACAGGCCAAGGAAACAGAGACCACTGGTCATCAGGAGCCTATGTGAGAAACAGCAGTACAAGGGGAGACACTACAGCAAGGTCCAGGGGCGAAAAGCTATTGCACTGCAAATCTTGGCTTTGACCCTGGCTCAGAGCCTTTATTCCTGGTAGAAAAGCAAGGCTAACTCCGGGCCTTAAAGGACAAAGGGGCGGCATTGTTTCAATGCAATTGTCACACCTGGCATCTCACACCCCAACAGAGAGTTATCTGCACCAGTTCAGCAGAAGGGCCTGCAATATAAGCAAGAGCGTGGCTCCAATCTGTCAGTGCCTGCAGTGTGGGAATTGGTGTGCACATTTCATGTGGATAATTGGCTAAATGAAGAAACTCAATGCCTTGGCCCAACCACGAACTACATACAGTACATGAAGCCAAATATTGACAAGTCAAGTTGAAAACTTAAAATCCATTAAAACGCCAGGTCTGTGTGTCTGACATAGAGAACAGACTAAATAAATCTGCGCACAATGAAGCTGTTTGGAAATTATCTTTGATACAGAAGTGCCCAAGTGGCCAGAAATTCTTTCTTTATGACACAGTGAGCCAACTCCTGGTCCTTCACTTTCTGTCTCCCCACTGTGAGCCACCGAGGACTGGGTTATAGCCAGAGAGCCCTGAGCCACAAGCGCCTACCACCTCTAAGGCTGGCAGAGGCAGTACAAGACACCCACCTCCAAAATTTACACGTCTCTTTCCTGTTTATATCTGACTACCAGATAGCTATTTCTTCTGAACTGAAACAGTCCCTTCCCAGAAGGAGGGAGCAGGCCCTAAGACTGGGAAAGTAAAAGCAACTTGCAAGGCTCAGGGAGCTCCTGAAAGTTACACAATTCACAAGGTTCCTCTAAAAAACAGCAAGCAATTGCTCGGGAGAAGGGACTCTCCAGACAACCAAGCTACCTACCTACAAGTTGGCCAAGGAGTTCCAGGAATACGGCTTTCATGAGATGTCACCCATATTAGGGTGAGCTTCTTGGGGGATACAGCTGCTTTTGCGTCACCCATGCTCATGTCAGTAACCCCAATAAACTCACTAGTCCACTAAGCTGTACATCGGTGGGATCGCTCCTGTGATTTGCCTTCTGTGCCCTATCTGCAGTGGCTAGGCATTTGTTCACATCCCCTCAGCAAAAGTCGCACAACATAGTACCACACCACCCGAGGCCGTCCCTAACGCAAAGGACCAACATAATTTAAAATTGTCTCCCTGGAAAGGTCGTTCCTAGGGACATGCTGAAGGTATGAGGGAGCAAAATCCAAATGAGTAGTAAATAATGAGCAACCCACTATCTGTTTTCCATAAAACCGTATTTCTAGTCAGGGTCGCTACACAAGCCTATACTCCCAGTACATGGGAAGCTGAGATAGGGGGACTCCCAGCAGTTGGCAGCAGCTGCGCTACAGAGTGATAACCTGCCTCAAAGAAAAACGACTTGACTCGTGGCCCAGGAAGTGAAGAGTAGAAGGAGCCCATATGAGACCAACAATCCAGGCTGTTTCACCCGCTACCACACTCCTGCAGTGTGACCCAAGTGAGTCCCTTCACCCGGGGCCTCACTGAACAGTGGGTACACCTGCTACCTGGAGAGCAAGAGATGGGCACCAGACACTCAGCCCAGCACCTCGGATGCTGCAAGGCTCCATACATGGCTTTCTGAACTGTCAACGACTCAGAAGAATCAGTTTAGTTCTTAGAAAACAGGAACCAGATACGTTGGAAGTGTTTATGGAGGCGACCGGCCAGCCGTGCAGCCTACACTACTATGTGGGTATCTCAGGCATGATTTCAGGGTGCATTCAGCACATGGACTCGAGGCTCCCCTTTCAGCCCCTCCTGCCACACACCTCCCTCCTGCAATGCCCCTCAGGCCCTCACTCTACCTGCTCTAAGGTGTCTGAGCCTCTAACAGTCACTTGCAGGTGTTGTGTAAGGCCAGCCGATGCTGCCTGCTCTTCCAAATGGAAAAACTCCAGCTGTTTTAAGAGTTACGGACAGCATGCCCACCACACAGAGGCCTTGGAGGGTTTCAAGGCATAAATCCGAGCGGCATAATATTGAAGAAAGGAAGGATCCAGAAGCTAAGACCACAACCTACAACAGCCGTAATGAAGGTACGGTACAAGTACCAGACATAAAACACAAGACAAAGTCCTGCCAGGCCTTCAGCAAATTCACACACACACACACACACACACACACACACACACGCACGCACGCACGCACGCACGCACGTACGTACGTCAGGGGGCTCACTCACACTCGATGACAAATCACTGTACTGAGAACTTCAGAGCAATAGGCATTATTTCTCCAAATATGGTCTATAAGCCAGGGCATCAGCGTAGGCCTCACCCAGTCCTCCCACAGCAGGATCTACAGTTTATTTTAATTATGAAAACATGCTAATTGAGCTGGGCGGTGGTGGCGCACGCTCTTAATCCCACCCCCCAGGAGGCAGAGGCAGACAGATCTCTGTGAGTTTGAGGCCAGCCTGCTCTACAGAATGAGTTCCAGGACAGCCAGGGATACACAGAGGAAAAACTGTCTTGAAAAACAAACAAAAACCATATTAACTGAACAATAATGGAATGCACTGTGATATTTCAGCACATGAATATGTCCTGAGAATTGGAGATTTAACAAGGTACCTTAGCAACTTGGCCTGAGGGTACTTAGAACCCTGAAGTCTACTCAGATCGGGCTGATAGTTGACTTGGGTTTTTATGTGATCTCTTCCTTCTTGTTGGACTGAGTTCCACGACAGTGTGTCAACTCTGAATGGCTGGTGTGTACTTCATAAGTAAGTGTCAAATGAATAAGCAGTCTACCAACTGACTGATAGAAGAAGGCATCTACATTGTGGCAAGTGCAAAGAAAGATTCTTTAACGATGGAGAGGGAGACAGACAGACAGAGACGTGTGAACACTTGGGTGGGGAAAGATGTGACAGTGGGATGGAGCAGGCTGAATGAGGAGGTATGCATATGCCCCAGGGAAACTGTTCCTAGGGAGACCATGGTACCTGCATCTGCCATCATGTGGACTGTCCTGCTATAGACCAGAAGCAATAGCCAGTGTGGCTGTATGGTGAAAGGGAAGGGAAGAGACAGGATGATAAAGATGGTAAGTTTAGCTCTGGTGGTGGCTGTTGGTGAGGACAGAAAGGTCACATGCAGATTTTCAGCAGCCATCTCTAGGGCTTTTGGAACTGGGCATGAGAGAGCCTGGCCCTAGTAGGCACATCCAACCTTTTGACACTGTAACATAATGTTGTTATCTACAAAGTTCAAACTGGAGTATCTACAAAATTCAAACTGGATTATGTTATCAAAAGATAGATAGATAGATAGATAGATAGATAGATAGATAGATAGATAGATATCACCAAAAAGGTCATTATGTTTTATGTAATTTCATGATTTGTATTGGGCCAAATTCATATTTATTATAGGGCACACACAGCCAATGGCTGAAGGTCAATTGTGCCCGCATGGAATGAGCCCATCAACCAGGCCTGGCTGAACTCTTTAACTGCTGCTCACAATCTCTTTAGGCTCATGAAATAGCAACATGAACATTACTCACGGTCTTCAACAAGCTGATCCAGGAATTTAGGGACATCCAAGCACCAGAGGGGCCTCAATTCCAGTCCAGATGTTACCCTGCAGCAGCGCACTGGCAAAGGAAACACAAATGCCAGTTCAGAGACCTCATTAAGAAATGTCTTAGTGAGCCAGGTGTGGTGGCACATGCCATTAATCCCAGCACTTGAGAGGCAGTGGCAGGCAGAACTCTGAGTTAGAGGCTAGCCTAGTCTACAGAGCTAGTTTCGGGACAGCCAGGGCTACCCAGAGAGACCCTACCACCAAAAAAAAAAGAAAAACAAAGTATTAGTTACTTGCTCATGGCTGTGACAAAATACTTGATAAGAAGAGCCTAATGGAGAAAAGGCTTATTCTGCCTCTCCCAGCTCATTTTCCAAAGCACAGCCCATCAGGTGAGGACATCATGGCAACCGGAGCAGGAAGCAGAAAGCCACAGCATCCAATCGGAAAGCCGAGAGAGACGAATGCCAGTGCTCATCTCACTTTTTTACTCAGTGCAGGGCTCCAGCCCATGGCATGGTGTCACCCACATTTACTGGCTTCTCCACCTCAGTTAACCCAATCTAGAAACCCTCGCAGAGACATGCCCAGAGGCTTGTTTCCATGGTGATGCTAAATCCTATCAAACTGGCAATCAAGATGAAGGATCACAGCAGGGGAGCAACATCCTCACCGCAGTGAACACTCCTGATTGGATTTCAGACTATGAAGAGGGAGGAGTGGAATTTCTGGTCTCCAGGCACAGTGCAGCCTCAGAGCTGGCAAACTCCCGGTCTTCAGCCTGAGAAGGAGACTCCATCTACCCACTGCAGCCCAAGCACAGTCTCTCAGAGCCCCAGGGACCCTGGGAAACCAGTGGCTGGAGGTGCTCTGTTCAGATATGATGCCAAGGCACAGAACACAAACAGGCCTTGCCCCAAATCAGCAGCACGGGATCAGAACCAACAACAGGCAGTTATCTTCCTAATAAAACTCCATGTCTAAACAAACATTATCCTTGTTCTGTCTGGCTCTAGACAAGGGAGGAGTTCCTAATCTTAACCATTTCTCTAATTCATTCATATTCTCCCCCTTTCTCTTTCCCTCTCTCTCTTCCCTCCTCCTCCCCCGCTCTCTAGTCCAAAAAGACCTGCACCAGCCAAACTGGGGTTCCTGGTTTTCCTTTAAAAAAAAAAAATCAGAGTTCAAAAAGAAACAGAACTGCTTTGTGTGCATGGAAGAAGATTATCTAAATCCTTCAGCAAGAAATCTAAAGATATAAAAAGCAAATATGCATCTTTGAGATGTAAAGAACACAGACCAAGAGAAAACGTTCCAGCCCTGCACTTCAGGTTGGCAGACCTGGGAGAATCTTGAATCTGACATGTTCGCCACAGGCTAATGTTTCATTCTTGATCCCCTAGCTGCTAGTGCTACTTTAGGAAGCTGTGGACCCTGAAGGAGGTGGAGGGTAGCTAAATGAGGTCAACAGTGGCATGTGTTTGAAGGGTAGAACTGACCCCTTGTTCTGATCCATCACGAAGTGGGGAGGCTCTGACACAGACTTCTACCACCATGAACTCCACCATGCGTTCCTCTCCACAATGGGATGAACCCCTCTGAAACTGTGAGCCAAACGTTAGTTTCCTCCCTGAAGGAAAGCTGTTTCTGTCAGGTGTTGTGGTCACAGAAATAAAAAAAACTAATGGATATGAGAGCCAAGGGACCAGAATCTATTCCAGGAAATGCTTGGGGACCATAAGTGAGATTCAAGGGACCAGAACCCATCCCAGGAAATGCTTGGGGACCATAGGTAAGATTCAAGGGACCAGAACCCCCCAGGAGATGCTCGAGGACCATCAAAATTAGCACATCTTAAAGGATGGCAGACTGACTCTTTTTTTTTTTTTTTTTTTTTTTTTGGGTTTCTCGAGACAGGGTTTCTCTGTGTAGCTTTGCGCCTTTCCTGGAACTCACTTGATAGACCAGGCTGGCCTCGAACTCACAGAGATCCGCCTGCCTCTGCCTCCCGAGTGCTGGGATTAAAGGCGTGCGCCACCACTGCCCGGCCAGACTGACTCTTGTCCCGTTTCATTCTGATGAAATGAAATAGACAATCAAAATACTCATTCTGTAGGAAATGAGGCTTCTGATTATGGTCTGGGTTCTTAAATTAAATCTTCACCTAATTATATGTTGAAACATAATCCGCTAAACAGTTGCCTCTCCTCCTAGATTTTAGCTGCAGCTGGTCCTGACTAACCACTGCAACCCAGAAGCTTATGCCTAACCCATGGATGCCAGAACGGCTCACCTGTAAAATGGGGAATAAGGTAAAGAGATGAGGTAAGCCCAAGGCACTCTGCTAATACAAAATTTGACAACTCTCTTCACTCTGGGAACACAGAGCTGAATAAACTTCACATGACATTGGTTTCCACAAAGTATAATGACTTGCTGACTTTGAGGAAGGGGTCATCAGTCTTTATCAATCTGAGTTGCTGTGTCTCTTTGGCAATCATTATTACGTTGGTGTAACAGAGTTAAGTTATGTTAGTTATATTCTGTCTGTAGAGTCAGCTCCAGCCTCCCTCCCTACCCTACTACATACACTAAATGGGGATTTGGATCTGTTTCCCCAAAGATCCATTACTTTTTATAAGGCAAAGTTAAGGTTTCTTTTGCACAAAACAGAATTCAGACAATGAGGTCATTTGTTTGGAAACTACAGCAACCATTCCAATATTTTTTTTTCTCCTGTGTTCACATTCTAGTTACTCTGGATCATGAGCAGGAGACAGAGATGTCAGAGAAAAATGCAAAGGCTTCTAAGGCCACCCACAGCATGGTCAAGGCCTCCACACTGGGATACCCAGGCACATAGCTAACTGATCACTTCCCATCCAATAGTTAGACACTTGTCAACCCAAGAAGCCAATGAAGACAGAGACAAACCAAATATAAGACTAGAAATGGTCAACAGTCCCCAGACCCATCTAAACAAACACATAAAACGGTCCCACAGTGTCTACAATGTTCCTTATTCTCAAGGGAGAAAAGGGACCGGGAGTAGAGAGCTTTGAAAACTCCTCCAAAAATCTCAGGCCCTTTAAGCCTGAGAGAAGAACAGAGTCAATTGTGTATCCAGTGTCTGTTCCTCAGTGCAAGGATCCCCTACATTACCATGTTCCAGAGCCCTCTTCTACAATTCTGTCAACTACCCTCCACAAGCGAAGTCATGAAAGGAGACCTGTTCTGTGAAGTGATCCCATGAGCACAGAAGGCTGGCTTCTTGCAGCAGATGCAGTGGATAGTGTGGCTCTCCTGGTAGCCAGGATTGCTCAGGACTGCAGGAGGTCTCACCTAAGAGCCTCAGCATGGATCTTCTCTTACAAAGCTCAGTACTCAATTTCCAAGATTAATAGTAATAGATAAAAGCACACAAAAAATATACATAGTTCTCATGAGAGACAGAAAGGGAGTGGATCCAGATGGGAGGAGAGGTGGGGAAGAACTGGGAGGAGTAGAGGGAGGGGAAACCATAATCAGGATATATTATTTGAGAAAAGAATTTATTTTCAATAAACACTTAAAAATAAAAATAAGCAAATAAATAAAAGAATATGCATAGTAAGTTGAGTGGTGGTGGCTCACGTCTTTAATTCCAGCATTCGGGAGGCAGGAGCAGGTGAATCTCAGTGAGTTCGAGGCCAGCCTGGTCTACAAACAGACCTAGGACAACCAGGACTATTACACAGAGAAACCTTGTCTTGAAAAAAACCAACCAAACAAACAAAAGAATATGCATAGTAATCATTTTGTTCTTGTATGAAAACTAGAAAATTATCTACTATATATTTTTATGACGTCATATTTCAGTGAATTTTTAAACATAATTTTGTTTCTTTTTTTAAAGGACTTATATTCTTTTTAATTATATGCATGGAGGCAGGATTATACACAAATTCATGCGGGTGTCCACAGAGGCTCAATCTCCCTGGCGCTGGAGTTAAGGTACATGTGAACTGCTCAATGTGAGTTATAGGAACCAAACGAGAGCAGTGTATCTTCTAACTGCTGAGCCATCTCTCCAGCCCTTTGTTTTCTTTTTTTAAAGACTGATTTATTTTTATATGTATATGAATGCCTGCTTGTCTGTATGTGTATCACATATTTATGAGCAGATGCCACTCAAGGCCAGTAGAGGGTGTCCCACCACTGAAACTGGAGTTATAGGAAGGTGTTAACCACCAGATATGGATGCTGGGGACTGAA
The DNA here is from genome assembly GCA_902168425.1 of Peromyscus attwateri. Lineage (NCBI taxonomy): Eukaryota > Metazoa > Chordata > Mammalia > Rodentia > Cricetidae > Peromyscus > Peromyscus attwateri. The sequence continues at coordinate 16,599 of CABHPP010160285.1, read as the reverse complement.
CTTGGGTCCTCTGGAAGATCAGAACCATCTCTCCAGCCCTATAATTTTGTGTTCTTAAAATCCTAGTCTCAGATCATATTTCATTCAAAAACCGAGTATTTTCCCAATAATAATCTAGATGGGTATTTTATTTTTTATATGTTATATATGCCTTCACAGCTGAGCACAAATATCTGGACCCTCTGAAAATAAATTATCAGTATTTTCATTTTTAGGACAGAGAGATGCTGGTCACCTCTTAGGGGAAGGGAAGGCATGGACTCCATGGGTGTCCATTTTACTCCTTATGACTGATCCCTCCTAATTCTGTTGGCCTTGAACTCCTAAGCTCAGGTGATCCTCCTCAGCCTCCCAGCTAAATGTAACTGCAGGGAGTTACCACAGTACTGGACCTTGAAAATCTATCTAGACATTTTAAGGATCACAATAAAACATTAAAAAAACAAAACAAAAACAAGCAAACGAAAACCACAAAACAGATTCAAGCCAGTGAAGGGAATCTTGCGGGGTTGTTCTGAGAATTATTCTCAGCCCGTTTTAAGATGCCAGAAAAATGTGAAGTGAGCCCCAGAGTCTGTCAAGGGCGGGTCTGACAAGCCAGGCAGAAGGCTCTAGAGACATTGTCTATAAATACATCTTCCCTTTGGGAAGTCTACACCTTGGCACAGTCCTGCATTCTGAGCTCATGCCATGCTGGGCCAGCACTGAGTACCTGTGCACCCAAGGGTCTTCTCTGACACATTCTGCAAGTCTATTTCCTGCAGCACATTGTGTCACCAGGAACAATGTTCTTATGCTGTCCTTGGCCGCTAAGGGACAAGAGAAGGGCCAGATATTCTGTAGATCTGGGAAGACCCTGCTTCCTTCTGCTGAGACACTAAACCCAGGTTCCTTCACCCTCCCCCTCCAGTACCTTATCTTCTCTTTGCCTTTCCTATGCAAATTCTGCTCATTGGCTGCATCCCATCAAGTCATCCATTGGCCATAAAATGGATAAGAGTTAGAGAGATGTGGACAGTGTGTCTCAACCTCTAGCCCTCCCCACGCTCACCAGAAGCATCTTGACCGAATTAGTGAGTAAGAGCATGTCATCTAGACTGTTCTGAAGGTCTCACTGGAGACGGAGTTTGTCATCTTTTAAGTCAATATCCTCATTCCTTTCCTGTTGCTAAAACAGAAGATGTGGGACCAGAAGACTGATTTTTAAAAACAAACAAAAACAAAATAAAACACATTATTTCTGGATATGAGGTTCATATCCAGACAGGGCCTTCATGACGTGGCATCCCATGGTAGAAGAAGCATGACAGCAAAAGTGTAAGAGGGGGCTAAAGCAGCCTTGGCAAGAAAACCTACTATTCAGTGCGTATAGCACGCACATCTGTGGGTGGGGACATGTGTGCCTATTCGTAGAGGCCAGAAGTTGGCGTCAGATGTCACTCTTCAAGAGCTGTCTACTTTGGTTTTTTGAGACAGGGTCTTTCACCAGCCTTGGGGCTCCCCAGTTAGACTACACTAGCTGACGAGCACTACGTGGGATCACAAGCATGTGTTGCAATGCTCAGCTTTTTACATGCATGCTGGGAACCTGTCCAAGTCCTCATGCATGTGAGGCAAGCATATTTAGCCCAGACAGCCCAACAAAGCTACCTCGCACGTCCAAAACCTACTCTTAAGATAGCTGATCTACTCTCGTGGCCATGGCATTAGTCCATGCGTGGGGCACGGCCCTCGTGGCCTGAAATCCTCTTAACCAGGCCTGACTTCCCGTATTATGTCACTGGGAATAAAGACTACACACAGGGACTTTGATGGACATTTAAATTTCAGTAGCTATAATAGTCAAAAAGCGACACTGATACTTAGTAGCATTTTGACCTGGTTTTAGGCAGTGCACATGGAGCTAACTAACACCCAGGACAAGCATACAGGCCTAATTACTGTAGTTCCTTTTCTTCTGCTGAGGGTCTCCTCTTCTCTCCTAAGTCTGCTATTTAAAAAGCAAACACAGAACCGACTTTTCAAGATGTTTGTGTGTATGTGGGCATATGTGTGTCTCTGTTTATGTGTGTGTATTCACGAGTGGGTGGGTGGGTTCCAGCACATGCATGCACATACAATTCTTGACTGACTCACAATAATAGCTTTACAGGGAAACCATTGTTAAGAGCTCAGGAAGAGACAAGTCTTGCCAATTCCAGAAGAACAAAGGGTTTTAGCAATCAAAGTGGGAACATGATAACCTCACTCCCGCAAGCCCCCGCCCCTAAGCCTGTGCATGGGGGACCCTTTTCAAACTTGGAGTGCTCCCTTGTAAGTACCATCTCCACTCTGGAGGATGGGGTGGGAGGATGGTCAAGCCAGGAAACAGATTCCAGAAGTGGTTCTTTGATATTCAGCCCAGACAACCCACTGGCCACCACCGAGGCTCCTCCACCAGGCAGAGGGCGGGAACTCTCTCTGAAGCTAGAGACCTCAGCCTACCCAAAGGCATTAGTCACTGCATCCAGCTGCTAGTTCCTGTCCAGTGAGGGCCTGAGCCAGGACTGAAACACATAGACAGTTAACAGCCCTGGCATCTCTGAAGCACCAGGCTACTAACCCTTAGCTCCCAGTGACTCATGCCAGTGGGCCCCTCAAGGGTCACATGTTCCGGGCTTCAGGATGCCTGTTTCCAGCATTAGCGTGACAGCCAATGAGAGTGACCTGGAGCAGGTGATGGAGCTACAACTGGGTAGGATCCAAGCAGGAGCCTAGATGCCAAACCTCCTCTCTGCTTATTGCCTACATATCCAAGCGGTAAGTTCTAAAAGGGAAGTAAAAGCTCCTTTCAAGGTCTTCAACTTTTGTGAACAAAGCCACATCCCTTCCCCCCATACAGTCATATTCTTATATTATTAGGCAATATCAAGACAAAATGCTTTAAGTATTTCATCTGTTCCAGTAGCCCCTCTACACATTTGTAAAGCAGCATTATTTATTTTATACAGAATGCTTGACACCCATGGATGAAAGGCCCCTTCAGGGACCCCCCACAACACAGTAAATTTGCTTACAACCTGACCCATGCTGGTAGGGAGTTAGAGGTGAAGGAACAAACAAGATTAAAAATAAATAAATAAATACAGGGGACTGAGGAGGGGGTTTTGTGTGTATAAAGTGCTTGTGGTCCAAGCATGCAGACTAAATTTGAATCCCCTGAACTCACATAAAAGCAGGTATAGTAGCATGCATCCGTAATTTCAGGGTTCCTAGGAGATGAAAGATGGATTTAGGAGACTCCCCAGAAGCTCATGGGACACCCGGGCTGGGCAGCAAACCACAGAGAGGCCCTCTCAAGCAAGGTGAAAGGTGAGAACTGTGGAGGTTTGAATGAGAACGGGCCCCCACAGCCTCATGTCTGAATATCTGTTCCTCGGTTCCTGGGACTGGGAAGGATTAAGAGGTTTGGCTTTGTTGGAAGAGGTGCCTCGCTGGGAGTGAGCTTTGAGGTTTTAAAAGACCTCTACCATTCCCAGCCCTTCCCCATCCCCACTCCCTGCCTCCTACTTGCAGATCCAGATGTGAGCTCTTACTTTGCTCACCAGCATGGACTCTTAACCTTCTAAAACTTATTAGAAAGCCAAATTAAACATTTTTTATAAGTTGTCTTGATCATTGATTTATCACAGCAACAGAAGAGTAACTAAGCCAAGGACTGTCCGAGTTCAGGTTGCTACTGCTGTGATGAAACACCGTGACCAGAGCCACTTTGGGAGGAAAGGGTTTGTTGGGCTTACTCTTCCTAATCACTGTTCAGCTCAAAGGAAGTCTGGATAGAAACTCAAACAGGACACAAACCTGGAGGGAGGAGCCAATGAAGAGGCCATGGAGGAGTATTGCTTATTTGCTTGCTCCACATGGCTTGCTCAGCCTGCTTTCTTATAGAACCCAGGACCACTTGTCCAAGGATGGACCCACCCACAATGGGCTGGGCCCTCCACCATCAATCAGTTACAGAGGCATTTTCTCAATTGAGGCTCCTTCCTCTCCAGTGATTCTACCTTTCAACAAGCTGACCTAAAACTATCCAGCACAAGGACCAACACTCCAGGTTGTCCTTGGATCTCCACATTCAAACATGGCATGCTATTGTGCCAACACACACACACACACGCACACACACACACTGTACTATAAGAAGGCCGTGCGACCTGAAAGAAGCTTTAGCACCCCCCCCCCAACCCCATGATGACACTTTTGGAAACAGGCTATCAGCTGCATCTCCTCCCACCTACAGTGCAGCCTCTTCCAGCTCTCTCCCCTCCCCACCAGCACCCCCACAATGCTCACTAGCAGCCCCCATGATACTGTGCTCAGCACGCTGAAGAATGTTCGTCTCTCTCAACCAGCAGCGGCTGCGAAGTAAGGCTTGCACTTTCGTTCGCAGGATCAGGACCTGCTGAGGGCCTGGTGTCCACGACACTGGTGATGAGGAAAGGTGACAGGTGAGGAAGCCATTCTTATAGGATAAACAGTGTGGAGAGGGGGCAGGGTACCACTGCATTCCTCCACATTCCCTCCCCTCGCCCCCATCTCAAGAATCCAGCATCATTTAGTGACTTTACAATCAGCATTGAAAACTCAAGAGCTAGGGTCTGGAAGGAGAGCTCTGTCAACAAAGGGCTTGCATTGCTAGCTCAAAGACCTGAGTTTGATCCCCAGAACTTTAAAAGGCCAGGTGTGATGACACATGCTTATAACCCGGGGAGTCAGGCAAATCCGCTGTCAGCCAGCCTAGTCTACTTGGCAAATAAATACCAGGCTAATGAAAGACCCTGTCGGTACCTGAGGAACAACAGCAAAGATTGTCCTCTGGCCTCCAAAACACATGCACATAACCACATAAACGTGCACCTGAACAAATGAAGGGAGGGGAGGAAGGGAGGAAGGGAAGAGAAAGGAAAGGAAAGGAAACTCATGAGCTATACTCAAGATAGGAAAGGAAGCCGACAGACTGGCTAAAGTGTGGGAGACCAGTCCCACATTGATTTACCCCAGAGACTCTTGAGGAATGGGGGATAAGAGATTTAGATAGAAATAAAGAGGGGAGAGAAAAAGATAGAAATGCAGGATAGTCTTAGGTGGGCCTGGATCCTTATCCACCGGCCCAGAACTTTATTACAAAGGGCTTTTTATAACAATGCCAAGGGGAGGGGCAAAAGACCTCCTCCTTGCTAGTTACAGCCAAGTGTAGACCCTTCCAAACACCTTCAAATCATTCTCTTATGCAGTCCTGCTGGGTAAAACCACTAGGAAGCCTAGATGGGCTCCAACCCTAAAGGTCCAGCAAAGCTGAACATCCAGCTTCCGCCAACATCAGTCAACAGCAGAAAGGGACTCAGGGCAGAGGCGCCCTCCTGTGTCTTCAACACTGTTGGCGACACTGCAGTGTGGGTGGGGGGGGGGGGGGGGGCAGCTTCCTCCTTTCTGGCCTGTGCTTGACACACCCCTCTGCCTTCAGAACAGTTCAAATGTCTTACTTGGAACACCAGGGCCCTCAGACTTCAGACTTCCAGCTGACCCCTGACTCAGTCCTGTTCCCACCTTCCCCACATAGACACACACCACACACCAGTCCCAAGAGGGTGTCTGGTGTCTGAGGTTCTCTCCCTACTTCGACCACATCCTGCCCTCACTGCGGGGTCTGTGCTCGAGTCATTCCCTCCAGAAAAGCTTCTTTTTACCTTATCTTTCTGGCATAAATATTCCTTCCTCAAAATCCAACACACCACCCACCCAGCCTCTAACATGATTCTCAGACTCCGGTGTTTGTCTCACTGTGAGAAATTTCACACCGGATGGCTCCCGTATTGGAGACTTTTCCTTGTGGCTCTGACAAGACACCTCACAAAAGCAACTGAAGGCACGCTCATTTGGTTCATATTTTCAGGCAGTCCATTATGATGGGGAAGGCATGGCAGCAGGAACGGCGGGCCACATTGCGGGCCACATGGCATCCACAAGCAGGAAGCAGAGAGCAAGGAATGCTCATAATCACCTCTCTGTGTCTTTTGTATTTAATCCATGCCCCCAGCCAATGGGATGACATTACCTACACTTAGAGCGTGTCTTCACACCTCAGCCCAATCTAAAAACTCCCTCACAGAGAGCAATGCTTGCCTCTTGGCTGAGTCTAGAGCTTGTCAACTTGACAATCCATATTAACCACCACAGTTCTCTTCTGGATGGCCTTCACCCTCACCAACTTTTATCTTTGCACCCTCCAGAGCATTCAGTACAGACTTCAGCGGATGTTGAGGACTCGGGTGACCCCACTGGGCTCCCTGAAGGCTACTTCTAAAAGTAAGTCATACCAGGTCAAGGGTGGCTCAGTTGCGCATACTGCATCAGCATGGAAGACTCCATCACATTGGCCCCTCTCTCCAAGATCTAGTGCACAATGGTCAAACAACCAAATTTCTTCCACAAACTTCAAGATTCCCCTGGGGCCAATTTGAAAAGTTGGTGACCTCAGAGTGAGCACTTGTCCTTATAAAGAACAGCTTCAGGGCAAGTGTCATCATGAAATGAATTTAACTTTTAAGTCCACCCAAAAGCTATCACCCATCTTTCCTTCTGACTCATTATGTGTGTGTATGGCTCTAAAAACCACAGTTCCTGGGCCAGTGAGATGGTTCTGCAGATAAAATGCACACCATGATAGCCTGACAAAAATCAGTTCAATCCCTGGGACCCCAATAAAAAGCCAGATGCAGAAGCATGTCATGTGTACTCCCAGCACTCCTACAGGAAGATGGCAGACAGAGAAAGAAGAATGCTAGGAAGCTCACAGACCAGCTAGCCTGGGGTATGCAATATGGCGGAAACAAGAGAGACTCTGCTTCAAAGAAAGAGGTGGAAGGGAAAAACTGACTTCTGAAAGTTGTCCTCTCTCTCTCTCTCTCTCTCTCTCTCACACACACACACACACACACACACTAACTTAACTTTAAGAAACAGGATGGCACAGTTCCTAGGCCAGTGCATTTGCTTATAAAAGGACAGGAATGGTTCTGTTCTCAATACTCCTCTCAGATGGGAGCTCTACTCCCAAGCCCCAGAGAAAATCAGGAAGCAGTATTTGACCTCAGTCAAGAAGCCTCTGGAATCCCGCCCACCTCCATCAAACAAATGTTCCTCATCTGATGCAAACTCTTTCAATTACAAGCCTAAAAGAGACAAAGAAACCCCCACTACCACCTACTCCTGCTTTGATGAAACATTTTAAAATGGTTGTTTCCGACATCCAGCTAAGCTGTCTGGTGATTAACAAATGGTCACCAAATCTGGACTGTGGCTTGTTTGTGAGCAATCTTGCTGGTCAGTCAGGCTCTACCTGTAACTCACTAGTAGACCAAGCCTGCCTTGAACTCATATTAGTTCATCTGCCTCCCGAGTGTAGCCTCCACCACGGCCAGCCTCATTTCTCTTAAAGACAGCTTGCAGCACTAGGAAGACAATTTCAACTAAAGCCATTGCCATTTGTTTCTATCTGAAGAACAGTCACGGAGCCAAGGCTGTGCCTCATTCAGCAGAGCACTCATGGGGCCAAGGCTAGACCTCATTTAGCAGAGCACTCACTGAGTGTTCAAGAAGCCTTGGGTTCACTCTCCAACACTGCATAAACTGGACATGGTAGCACATGCCCCTCGTTCTAGCATTCCTAAGGTGCAGGCAGGAGGATCAAGAGTTCAAGGTTATTCTTTGCTATAGAGGGAGTTCAAGGCCAGCCCAGGCTACATGAGATCCTACCCTCCCTTCTCTCCCTCCACAAAACCATCGCAAGTATTAACATCAAAAGATAAATGTTTTGCCAGTGGCCATGGTACACGCCTTTAATCGCAGCACTCAGGAGGCAGAGCCAGGAGGATCTCTGTGAGTTCGACACCAAACTGGGCTACAGAGCGAGATCCAGGACAGGCACCAAAACTACACAGAGAAACCCTGTCTCGAAGAACAAAAAAAAAAAAAAAGATAACGTTTTTAATGATTTCAGAAACAGATACTGAGTAGTGATAGCAACCCAACACCCCAGTTTTCCCATCTCAATAAACCCCTGCTGTGAGGGAGATGTTTCAACCTTCACACTGACCTTTGTCTCCTAGAGGCATTTCAAAGAAATTCTCTGACATATTTCCTAGATTTGGTAAACTTGGGTCACACTTTGGTATAGCCCAAACCCATTCTCTTCCTGGTTCTGGTTCCAAGTTCATAATCCAGATTAGAAGCCAAGTACTTGAACTCTTCACGACCGGGACTGTAGCTGTCCATTCTTCCCAAGATTCTCTCTGGTAACAGGTATGTCAACCCACCCAAGGCTCTACATCAAAACTATCTTTTATGCTGTTCTTCTTCTTCTTGCTGTTGTTCGACTAGAATTTTGAGATGTAGAAGTGGCTTTGGGGCTCCTACAGCCCAGGAATTTCCACGCTCTCCAGCCAGAATTGAAGGCACAGAATTGAAGTAAAGTCAACACGCCACCAAGCACTGAGAAGCCATTCACACAGGCTTTCTTTCATTTTATTTATGGAATTCTGTATTCTAGCTTATTCAATATTTGCATGCTTACTTTCCTATTAAAACAAGTTTTTAACTTCCATATTCCCTCAGAAAACTTAAGGCTACACAACATTTGTTTCATAATTTATGTTTATTTCATAAGTCCAGGTTTATCACTTAGCCCTTCAGCCCTGTGCCAAAGGCAGCAATTTGGTGTTCTCCATTCCTCCTACAGAGAAAAAGCCTACCACCAAATATATTGGGCCATTCAACCAAGGAAGGACCTTGGAGGTAGACCAGATCTCTAGGGGCTCATTACTCCTGTAGAGTCACGGTTCACAGCCACTCACCATTCTAACTCATAAGGCCATGGTCAACTCTGTAATCTCCCCAAACACCTGCTACATACTGGGGTATGTTAAGATTGGTGAGCTTCCTCCCCAAGCTTGACCCAACGTCTATAAAAGGGGGACTGATTCTTTAGTATCACCTGATCACTAAAACTCTTCAGCCTTGAGAATATCTCTTCCCCAGCCACCATATATTTTGTTCTCATTCATTCCCACTTGCAAAATTAAAAATATAAGCTATTTAGTGGACACAGTCAGGGAGCCAGTGTGACAGTAATCTTCCTGTTGCTATGGCAGACGCCTGAGGTCAACAACTTACAAGGAGGCAACCATTATTTTGGTTCCTGGTTTTGAAGCATTCATCCCATGGTCTCTTAGCCCCACTATGTTGGACCTGAGGCAGAACATGGCAGGAAATGCATGGTAGAGCAAACCTGTTCACCTCGTGGTGGTTGGCAAATAATGAGCAAGAGAAGAGAGGCTGGAGTTCCAATCCCTCCTTCCTGCAATGACCTAACTTCTTTTCACTAAGCTCTGCCTCCTACAGTTTCCCCTACCTCCCAACAGTGCAAACAGCTCCCATCAAACCTGTAACACCCAAGGCCTCAGGAAACAGTACAGATTTAAACTCTAGAAGCCAGGAGCGTCATCATCTATAATGGCGGTAAAGACTAAAAACAAGACCAAGGCCACATCTGTTCAAAGGAGACCTCATCACAAACACAAGGCTCAAGTGAGAACTTCCCCAAGGAAAGCTTTTGAGCCAGGGCTAGCTACAGTGACTACTCTCCATGTTGTAGTCAATAGTAAAGATTCCAGGTACGTACTTCACATTCCAAAGTAAAACAGGGAAAGGACCACACTAATAATGAAGTCATGTTTAGGAGCTATCAGGAGTGTCATAGACACCTTCTAGTGGTCATTTATCTTTGGGTGTGGCATCTGTGTGCCACAGCATGCAGGTATAAATCAGAGGCCAACCTTGCCTGCTTGAGGTATGGTTTCCTGTTGTCTGCAGTTGCATTTTTCAGGCTAGTTGGCCCCCAGACTTCTGGAGATTCTCCTGTCTCTAGCTTCCATCTTGGTGTAGACTGTTAGTGTTACAGATGCATGCTATCATGTGTAGCTTTATGTGGGTTCTGGGGATCTGAACTCAGGTCTTCATGCTTGCAAGACAAGCACGTTACCCATTGAGCCATCCCTCCTAGTCAACCTACACATCCTAACTCAGTAGATCTAAACAGGGAACAATTTCTATCTCTAGGGGACATGTGGCTATGTCCAGAGACAACTTTTGCTGTCACAGCTGCAGGGAGCAAGGGTGTTATGTGGTGATAGTGTTCCCCAAAATATTATGCACCCTAACAAACTTATCTGGGGTCAGAGAACAGAACAGCCACTGGATATAGAGGCCAGAAAATGGTGGCACACACGCCTTTAATCCTCTGGATCTCTGTGAGTTGAATGCCACATTGGAAACAGCTGGGCGTGGTAACAAAAGCCTTTAATCCCAGGAAGTGATGGCAGAAAGCAGAAAGGTATATAAGGCATGAGGACCAGGAACTAGAGCTGGTTAAGCTTCTAGGCTTTTGAGCAACAGTTCAGCTGAGATCCATTTGGATAAGGACACAGAGGCTTCCAGTCTGAGGAAACAGGATCAGCTGAGGAACTGGCGAGGTGAGGAAGCTGTGGCTTGTTCTGCTTCTCTGATCTTCCAGCGTTCACCCCAATACCTGGCTTCAGGTTTGTTTTATTAATAAGAACTTTTAAGATTCGTGCTACAGGTGTTATTGTCATTTGTGTAGCAGAGGACAAAAATGCTGCTAACCACTCTACAATGCAGAGGGCAGCCTCCACAGCAAGAACTGTCGTCTGACCTAAATGTCAGTGGTACTGGAGGTGAGAAGCCTGAGCCGGACAGCACCAGGAAGAGATGGGAGCTGTAATCTTCCTGGCAGTGGCCTACTTGGTCTGGGCATAGCTGAACTCCCTGGGTCCCACTAGAGGTAGAGAGGATGGCCTGTTTGAAGGACTTAAATCCATTCAATTGCGTCCAGTATCAATTCTCAAGCCTTCCAATTTGGTGGCTCTCCAGGTCTCAGGGGCACTTCCCAGTAAGCCTCTCAAAGCCCTTCAGCATTTGCCTGAGCAAAAAGAGCAATGTTGAAGGTGCTCACTGTTCCACACTGCCACCCACCAAAGGACTCCCTTGGGGACTTCACAACCTCATTTTAATTCTAAAGCCCTATGATTCTAGTTAATCAACAAGAGCAGAGACACAGACACTTCACTTTGAATCCTAAGTTCTGGTTTGCAAAAATATGCCAACCAAAAAAAAAAAAAAAAAAAAAACCAGCTAAAATAAAAAAAAATCATGACCTCAAGTATATGCAATATACATATGAAGATTTCTGCGCTACCGTTGTTCCTGGCAACCATACACCAGCCCATCACCCTGACTTCCAGGGTGGACCAAGAACTACACCAACTGCTTCATGGACAGAGAAAGCACATGACTGCCTTGCCAGTCCTAAGACATTCTCTGTTGGTTCTAACTGTACCCACAGCTCTGCAGAAAACAGGGCTTCCCAGTCAGGCTGGACACACACACACACACACACAAACACACACACACACACACACACAAACACACACACACACAAAATCCTCCCTTGTAGGATAAGCAGAATACCTAACTCACCAGGCTGCAGAACAGGCTGAACATTCTAGACCTGGTTACAAATTCGTCATTATACCTTCTCTTTGGAAGATAGTAATAAAGAGTGAACCATGGGCCCAGCAATGCTCCACACAAGAGCCCCAACATCTCCATCACACATGATACCAAGGAATCTCCAGACAGTAAGCTGCACCAGAGTAGCTACTCTAGAAGTGACAGAAGACTCCCAGGAGAGAGGGGTAAGGTCCCTGCTAAGGCTGAAGGAAACAGCATATGTGAACACTGGTAAGTAGAGGCTAAAGGGCTCAGCACATTTCCTTTGCCTCCAAGAAAAAAGAAAACACCTCCACTCACCACAAATTTCCTAGCACATCCATCATCTGTAACACAAATGAGAGGACCCGAAGATCATTCAGAGTGCACTAGTGAACACTCTGAGAACCTCCACAGACACCCACACGCCGGCACTTGGCAACAGAGAGTTAAAGTCCAGGGGCCAAGGCTGCCTCTCGGCATGTTCAAATGTGAAATCATAATAAAGACACTGAGGGATTTAGTCATGAGCCCTCCCCTCAGCCATCAGATGGAATGGCAAAAATGCAGAGTGCTGGGAGCCAGGACAATTTCATTTTCCTCCTAACCACGCAAAGAATTTGCATTTAAAATGAGCATCTCATCAGCCTTCCAAGAATGCTCATCACTGGCTGCTAGCATTAGCAAGAATAAAAGCGATCCCATGCTACCCTACTTTCTCATTATTGCAACCAAAGTACCTGGCAGCCTTGCAGGCCACAGGACTCTCTGCTGGTTAGTCGAATCTTACAAGGCAGGTGCCAGGACTACACACCGAGTGTAATCAGATGAATAAAAAGGAACACGGTGACAACCCTGCCCTGGGATCAGGCTTTACTTTCTCTACCATGTCACAAGGACAATCGAAGCGGCATCAGGGAACAAGAGATGCATATGAAAAGCGAAGTGGAAGCTGACAGGAGGGAGAACTTTGGAGTCCATCATTTCTTCAGCAGCTATTAGCTGCGTGACAACCAGCGCAGCCCAAACATTGGGAGCCTTACCCAGGCAGCTGCTGGCTGGGTGGTGGGGGCAAGTGTGAGGCCACCCAGCCAAGAAGGCAATGGTGACAGACACTGGTAAGATCTCTAAGTTAACATCAGTGGTGCTTGGAATCCCATCGAAGAAGCAGAACCTATTTTGTGTGTAGGTGTGTACACATGTTGGTGCATATGCGGGTGCATGTGCACATCTGCCTGCATCTGTGTAGCCACCAGAGGTAAGCCTTCAGTGTTATTCTTCAGCGACTACCCTTGTCTCCTGTGACAGGGTCTCTCTGCTCTGGGGCTTTCAGATTTGTCTAGGCTGGCCAGCCAGTGAGCCCCAGAGATCTGCCTGTCTTTGCTTTCCCAGCGCTGGGGTTACAAGGACAAACCACATGCCTCGTTTCTTCCCGTGGGTTCTGAGTGCTTGTGTGGGCAGCACTTCACTGACTGAAACAGCCTGACGTTTGAACTTGACTTTTGAAGGAAGAGGGACATTTGCAGAGGAGTGCACTAGAGCATTTTTCTCAACTCCTCAGCCACTAGGGGTCAGGAAAAGTGGAAGCCAGTGGGTGGTTACTCCATACCCAGGGTAGTTTTTAAGTTCATTAAATACCAAAGAGCCTCTTCTCTTCAGTCACTAATAAAGCTGGAGGGTGAGAAGGAACAAATGAAAGCCTCAAGGGAGGTTCCGAGAAAGAGCTGTCAGAGCTGTGGGGCTGGAGACGGGCAGGGGTCACCTCTACCCTGAAGGAGCCTACAGGGTTCTCATGCCACAACCACCCACCAGCCTGTGTGATACAGGGGGACTTCTTGGGGATCGTCAGTAGTCTGGGTGCCTCCTCCCACATCCTCTGCCAAGTGGAGGCACTCTGCACTGTGGTCAGGAAAAGTTTTTCACTAGAGCTAGCTAGCAAGACGATTTCCTAACAGGAGTATTTTTAATTAAGAATGAGACATAAGGCCTTACAAGGAGAAAAGAGAACTCTCCAGAGGACGTTGGTCCAGCCTGAAGCCTCCATGTGGTTCCCATTCCCGAGGCCTTTGTACCAGGTTGCCTTTAAGCTTGATCTTCTGGAAGGAAGTCCTATCCCAGCTGGCAAGAGCCACACCCATAGCTCAAGGACATTTCCTCCCGCTCAGAACTCTCATCCAGTCTATGGCATCCAACTCTCTTCCTCAAACAGGCTGTACCCTCTGGCTGAGTAGACTTACCCTGCATCCCCAAGGCATGCCACTGCATCATGTTCCAGAAGTCACCATCCAGACCTGGCGAATGTCCACCCTGGGAATCTAGACCCTCACACTATGGGGAGGATGAGTCAGTGGCTGACAACCAGGAACTCAGTGAGTGGGGCAGTGAGTGCTGGTTTCCAAAACACAGGGCCCTAACAACCTTCCAACTAGCTCCCTTGAGTGCACAGCCCAAAGGCTGCTTGGGAAGCCCAGGCTGGTGGCCAGCTATGAACGGCAGAGCCCAGGCCCGCTGCCTGGTCCTTTCCTGGAGGCTGCCATGAAAGGATTCACTACGAAGCTGCTGCTAATGCCAGTCTAGTGCCAGTCAGTTTATCCAAAAACAAACAAAAAAAACTAATCAACAAACAAACAAACAAAAAAAAATCCAGACGTAGTCCTTCATCTTGACATCTCCAAAGAAACGTTGACTGCAGGGCTGTGGCTGCACCTCCGTGGGTAAGGAGCTTGCCTCACTTGTATGATGCTCTGGATTCAAGCCCCAGTACTACATACAACCCAGGCAGGCGTAGTGGCACATGCCTGTAATCCCAGACCTTGGGAGGTAGGGGAAGAACTCTGTGACTACATAGCAAGTTTGAGGCCAGCCTTGGTTACGTAAGACAGACGAACTGACTCGGAGGGGGGGGGGGGGGGGGATGCCCCCTGCGACGTCAGCACTTGGACAGAATCTGCCAACACTTAGGCTTTTCGGTGCTGACTGAGTCACGCTTGAGCCAGCAGCAAAGTCCCGCAGCACTCGGCATCCTCTCTTCCGCTGTGTGGATGGAGGGTACCGTACCCGGCTGCTTGTTCTCGGCCTCCCTTCAAGTCTTTAGACAGCCATGCAAAACCGTCTCCCTCTCCGCCAGCCACGCTCAGTGTGTCTGGTTCCTTCTGTCATCCTAGGGTCCGGGGCAGACTAGGCCCACAGTGGACTCTCTATAACTGTTTACCCACTCGTTGAGTGCACTGGAAAATGCAGAGCAAACATACCGGAAATGCCTTCCCTGGGTATAAGCCCACCACATCAAAAGGCAGAGAGAAGATTATCCATATTAGCTACAGTCACCAGAGCTGAAGTTAGGGGCACTACCCCAGAGCCCGTGTACAGAAGGACAGTGCTATGGTTTGAACAGGAAATGCCCCCCCATAGGCTCACGTGGTTTTTGTTGTTTTTAGGTTTTGTTTTCTTTTTAATGTATTTATTTTAGGTGTATGGGTGTTTTGCTTGCATGTATGTCTGTGCATTATATGTGTGCAGTGACTGCAGAGGTCAGAAGAGGGTGTCAGATCCCCTGGAACTGGAGTTACAGATGGTTGGAAGCTGCCAGGTGCTGCTGGGAACAAACCCGAGTCCTCTAGAAGAGCAGCCCACGCTCCTAACTGTTCAGCCAGCTCTCCAACTCTTTGACATTTTGTCCCTATGTTTGGGAAGACTGTGGAGGAAATGAGTCACTGGGAGCATGCCTTGGGCCTCACTTCCTGTTCACCCTTGGATTCCTGAATGTGGGTGCAATGTGGCCTGTCTACTTCTTGCTCCCTGAGCCATGAAGGAAAATATCCTCTGGGACTGTGAGCCAGAATGATGGAACTTCCTTTTTTTTTTTTTTTTTTTTTTTTTTTTTTTTAAATGTAGCTCTGGCTGTCCTAAAACTCACTATGTAGTCTAGGCTGGCCTTGAACTCACAGTGATCCACCTGTCTCTGCCTCCCAAGTGCTGGGAGGTGTGCGCCACCACACCTGGCTTCAAACCTTCCTTCTTTAAGTTGCTTCTTGACAGGTAACTAACTGATGGAAATATGAATGGCATGAAGCAAGGGGACATCAGGGTGAGACTGACAGACCCACAGCCCTCACACGGAGGCAAACAGGGTCTCCAAATACTATGCTGGGATAAAGCAACAGGAAGCAGGAGGACTTGATCAGTCTAATCATAAAAACCTCAGGACGGTAGCTCTGGAAGAAGACACTGGCACTGGTAAGGGCCACTGTGGTTGGGCGCCAGTTTGCCCTCCTGATCTGTATGCAGGTTGCAGGGATCTGTTCAGTTCTACATCTGTGGCCTGAATGCTTCTCTGTGCTCAACTGCAAAACCTTGTTCCACGCAACTAAACATACTTGAAATGAGCATGGGGTATGCTTCTTCCCAAAGCCAGTTATAGACTCCTGTCTGTCAAAGACAAGCCTTCCTACCCAGAAGCCCAATGCTACAGGACACACAACCATGAGGTGAAACCCACCAGGACACAAGCAACCTGCTATGATCTTTTGCAGCCCCTGAAAGAAACGTGGGTCCTAATCAATGTTATTGGGGACTGAAATGGCATAGCGGTGTTACTAATGTTGCTGTCTAAAGCAGATACAGCACTTTTTTCCTTCCTTTTTTGAGACAAGCATCTTGTTCACCTCAGGCCAGCCTCAAACTCACTATGTAGCCATGTAGCCATGGAAGATCTCAAATTTCTACTTCTCCTGCCTTCACTCACAAGTGCCAGGATTACAAGTGTATACCACCATTCCTTGTTTACAGCTTTGACCTTTTTTTTTTTTTTTTTTTTTTTTTTTTGAGACAGGGTTTCTCTGTGTAGCTTTGCACCTTTCCTGGATCTCGCTCTGTAGACCAGGCTGGCCTCGAACTCACAGAGATCCACCTGCCTCTGCTTCCCGAGTACTGGGATTAAAGGCGTGCGCCACCACCGCCCGACCCATTCCTTGTTTATCCAGTCCTGAGGCTTGA
>CABHPP010160282.1:0-10013 GCA_902168425.1 Peromyscus attwateri | reverse complement strand
ACACACACACACACACACACACACACACACACACACTAACCACACCACAAGCCCAAATCAAGAAAATAGAAACTAGCAGTGAGCCAGAAATGGTGGTGCACACCTTTATCCTAGCAGAGGCAGGCAGATCTCTGAGTTCGAGGCCAGCCTGGTCTACAGAGTGAGTTCCAGGACAGCCAGGACTACACAGAGAAACCCTGTCTTGGAAAAAAAAACAAAAACAAACAAACAAACAAAACCCAAACAGTGAGAAATTTAATAAATGTACATTATTATTTTTTTAAAAAAAATAAACAAATAAAATCATACAACCTTAGCCAAACTGCTCAGTGAAGAGATGAGTATTGGAAATGTCTAAGTGTTTATGTAGAGCCTAGAAACATTTAGGTGAGGGGATATTATAATCAATCGTTGCCAGTAAAAGCAACAATTTGGATGAAATGGACCAATCGGTCAAAGAAAACAAAACAAAACATAAACTTCCCCCAAATAACACAGTGTGAAGTAGATTGTTTTAATAACTGTTATTAGCTGGGCGGTGGCGGCATACGCACGCCTTTAATCCCAGCACTCGAGAGGCAGAACCAGGCGGATCTCTGTGAGTTTGAGGCCAGCCTGGTCTACACAGAGAAATTCTGTCTTGAAACACCAAAAAAAACCCAAAAAACAAAAAAAAAACACCTGTTATGAATAATACTAGCAAGCAACTTTAATGAGTGTAGTGTTAGAAAACTATCTGAATAGTTGAGTAATCTTCTATCTATTGAGAACTCATCCATTATCAAGAAAGGGCCTAAGCAGTCTCACTGACATCTAAATGTTACTGGAAGGAATGGTCACTCTCACACAAACTGTGGGCAAGCTGCAGGAAAAGGAAACATTTTTTAAGAAAGGTGTTTGAAAGAAAAAGAAGTCAAGCATGACATCGTAACCTTGCAGACCAGCACTTAGATGCTGAGAAAGGAGCCTCCCATGTGAGCTGTAGGCCAGCCTGGGCTACACTGTAAGCTTGTCTTGAAAATCAAAAATTAAAGAGAAGAAGGAAAGATATTAAAAGTAAAATGAAGGGTAGATTATGAAAAGAAAGGAAGGAATTAAAAAATAATATTCCTTTGTACATAGATAGCATGTTCTTTAACAAATGCTGTAATTTAAGTAGATTTTGCAATCTGAATAAAAAGTGAGACTATGACCAGGGCAGAGTTAATCCCAGGAGTACAAGAAATGAGACAGAGAAAAATCAAAGCTTAAAGCAACCAAGCAAATCACGACCATGCAGTAAAATGACATAAATAAATTCAAATGCAAATAATTACGTTAAACATAAATGAGCTAAAAGTTTAAAAGATCAGACTATCAGAGTGGATTATGTGAAATAACAATTGCCACCATGTACCATTTATTGTCTATACCAAAACAGAAAAGTTGAAAGCATTGGAGAAAAATGCACTGTGCAGATAAAAGTTGGTATGACCGATATTAAAGCAGAAGGCGTTGGAGGAATTTATAACAAGAAAACTTTGACAACTCTAAGATTCTGTGCGTGGGCTCATATGCCTCCCAAGTAAATAAGGCAAAAATTACTAAAAAGCCCAAGCAGGAATGAAAAACTAATTGCTTCATTTTCTTTTGTAAAAGACATTGAAGTTATTCAACTGAGTCCATTAATTTGTTGGTTTTAAATCTTTTTTAGGGAAATTATGGATAAGACTTAATCAGTTCAGCTGTGGTCAAGAGCCTGAATTCACCTCTGAGAAGGAACTGGAAGCGTGCTGTCTTGGTAAGGGGATCATCCTTCCCTGGAGGCTAGTACCTCCCTCTGGTCACCACTTTTCTCCTTTGGCCACCAGATTGCCCTGAAATTTTTTATAGTCTTAAGCCTTCAAAGAAAGCAGTGGTGTGACTTCATTAAAACACATCAAGACATCACATAGTCTCGAAAAACAAAACAAACCAACCAACCAACAAAAAAACCCACATCAAGTAGCAATGCTGTCACGGGAATGAAATGTGTGGAAGTCGTCTTTCCTATGATTATAATTTTTAGCATGTTTGTTTATGTTTTCACTTTGGGTTCTTGTTGTTGTTATATTTGGTTTTTCAAGCCAGGGTTTCTCTGTGTAGCCCTGGCTGTCCTGGATCTCACCTTGTAGACCTGGCTGGCCTCGAACTCACAGAGATCAGCCTGCCTCTGCCTCCTGAGTGCTGGGATTAAAGGCGTGTGCCACCACTGCTCCCCATTACTCTGGGGTTTTAAAATATGTTCTTAAACAATTTAATCCAGCCTCAAACTCCCTACAAATGCCTGAGGTTGACCTTGAACTCCACATCCTCCCGCTCCACTTCCCAAGTGATGGGATTACAGGTGTGAGCTGTATCATACCTGGCTCACTCTTAATCTTTTTATTACTCTTTCATTTATTTGTTTTGCTGCTTTGGGTTTGATAGTAGCATGCATATGAGACAGATGCTCCAAGACAGGCAAATGGACACACTGGTAAAATTTATCTCTTTTGCTTCTGTCCCCAAAACCCCAGGTCTAAATTATAGAGGCAAGCCAGGTTACCAAATAGTAGGCCCGCAGACCAACGATCTTTACTTTGCTTCTTTCCCCCTCTTTTTATTTATTCTAAGCACTAATCCATATCAGTTGCTATAGTACCACATTCTTTTTCATTCTCCTACAAAATGGATGTAGATACATTGCATGGGTGTAGATAGACAAATCTCTCCCGCCCGCCGATTCCTGAATAACCAGTCATAGGCTTAATATTAATTGCAAACTGTTTGGCCTATGGCTCAGGCTTATTGCTGGCTAGTTCTTACATTGTAAACTAACCCATTTCTATTGATCTATGTCTCACCACGGGGCTGGTGGCTTACCAGTACTTTCACATCTTTCTTCTTGGGTGGCTAGCTGGCACCTCCTCAACTCCACCCTCTTCTCCCTGTATCTCAGCTTGGATTTCCTGCCTGGCTCTTATCCTGCCTTGCCATAGGCCAAAGCAGCTTTATTTATTTTTATTTTATTTTTTTTATTTTTTTATTTTTTTTGGTTTTTTGAGACAGGGTTTCTCTGTGTAGCTTTGCGCCTTTCCTGGAACTCGCTTGGGAGACCAGGCTGGCCTCGAACTCACAGAGATCCACCTGCCTCTGCCTCCCGAGTGCTGGGATTAAAGGCGTGCGCCACCACCGCCCGGCCAGCTTTATTTATTAACCAATGGGAGCAACACATACTCACAGCATACAGAAAGGCACATGGGTGAGCCACAATTTATCTAGCTGGCAGCTTCTAAAAGTGGGTTCTCGTCATTTGCTATCCCAGAAGATATAACAACACCTTTCTATGTCTACCTTTGTGTACTTGCCAGAGCCTATCTTAAGAATCAATTCTTGCCGGGCGGTGGTGGCGCACGCCTTTAATCCCAGCACTCGGGAGGCAGAGGCAGGCGGATCTCTGTGAGTTCGAGGCCAGCCTGGTCTACAGAGTGAGTTCCAGGAAAGGCGCAAAGCTACACAGAGAAACCCTGTCTCGAAAAACCAAAAAAAAAAAAAAAATTCTTTAAAGTGAGTAAGGCACTATTCCCACAAGCCATTGCTGATGGACAGAAGAAATGGTTCAGCACAGAGGAAGTGCCTGTGGGTTGGAAGCAGGCAACTGGCAATTTAAACCCAATCTTTACCCTATTGATGCCATGTGAGTTTGAGTAATTGGTTTACTCTTGCCCCTGTTTCTCTTTTCCTATTAGACAAGGATGGGATGGTGAGGAAGAAGAAGATGGGGAGGTACAGATGGAAGGGAGGAGGAAGACAGGAAAGGAAGAAGAAAGCCGGGCTAGGAAGTTACCATAAGGCCATCGCAGCTCCCTGTTAAAACCTTATCGGAGCCCAAATTCCATGGCTTATGAGAATCTAAGTCCTTCCCTCCGTGCTTACTTCTTCGTGAGTCTTCCTCCTCCAGGTAGCTCACCTGTGTGTGCTACCTGCAACCTTTATGTCACCCGTCCCTACCCCCATCATGCAAAGGTTGGTGTCACTTCAAACATCTCCAAGTCTTTCACCACATTATTACCCTCTGTAGTATCTTCTTCATTCCTCCGGCCACCACAGCAGCCTCTCTCCTCTCTCTTCCTCCCTCTGTCTTAAGCTTTGTTTTGGTTTTGTTTGCGGCACTGGGGGTGGAATTGATCAGAAAAAGAAAAAACGTGTATGAGGGGCTTCAGATGTGTAGCTCACTGATAGAGCTCTTGTCTTCTATATGAAAGGCCCTGGTTTTGCTACTCTAGCACCAGGGAGGCAAAGAAAACCAAGTGAATGAGTTACTATAACGGACTATACGAGCATTTTTTGATGTACTGTACAGGAATAAATCACTATACCCATAGGGAGAAGTTTCAGCAGATGTATACACCCAACAGTTGTTAAAAAAAGAGCTGTGCCCCTGAGCCCTGGCCAGAACAAACTATTGAAATCTGTATATTTAGTATTCTGACAGGCAAAAAATAATTTCTCACTTGGTATCTTTTAAAATCTATAAAATAAGCTGGGCAGTGGTGGGCTCATGCCTTTAATACCAGCATTCGTGAGGCAGAGGCAAGCCTGGTCTACAGAGCTAGTTCCATGGCAGCCAAGGCTGTTACACAGTGAAACTCTGTTTCAAAATCCACCCCCCATTAAAAAAAAAACTATAAAATATGAGCATGTTTTATACATCATTATAATGTATATATAATATGTTAATATGATTGCATTAATTGAGTTTGTAAAACTCAAACTCACATAGCACATACATATTAGACGTGATAATAAACACAATAGCAAATTAAATAAGTGTACATCATTTGGATAAATAGTGTATTATCAATCAGATGAAAGGCAGCACATACCTTCCCTAGTGTGGTGGGTTACGATGAGAATTCTCCTACTGGTTTATATATCTGGACACTCGGCCCTGAGTGGTGGTGCTGTTTGGGGAAGTTATGGAACCATTAGGAGGTAGAGACTTGCTGGAGAAGAACATCACTGGGAGTAGACTTTGAGAGTTTATAGCCTGGTCCCACTTCCCGTTCTCTGTCTCTCCCTCTCTCTTTGTCTCTTTCCTGTGTGGGTAAAAATGAGATCAGCCAACTTCCTACTCCAGCCAATGTGCCTGCTGGCCACCATGACTTCCTTGCTATTACGGACTCAATCCCTCTAGAACTGTAAGCCAAAATAAACCATTCTTCCTTGATTTGCTTTTGGTTGAGGCTTTTTTTTTTCATCACAGTAACAGAAAGATAACTGCTGTACCTAATTAAATTTCTCCATTTCATCTTAGAAATATTTGCTACTGTGAATTAGTTATAATTTCTAGGTATTTATTTGTATCTTATAAAACATACATGTATTCTCAAATTTTATATATATGCATATTGTGTGTAAATATTTAATTTGTTTTAGTATATTGCAGAGCATTCTATTATATAATGTATATATAAATATATATATGCTTATATATTTATATGTATAGGTATTTATATTATATATAAATATATATGTATTATATTTCCCTGCAATGTGCTCTTTATTCTTAACATTGTTTCATAAGAAATTGCTCATCCTATTTATATAGCTCAAAGTAACTCCATTGCTTAGTAATTTATTGAATAAATTCATCACCATGTATGGATTCTACCACCAGTATCCATTTAGGCTATTTCTCTATTTCCTCTTTTAGACAATGTGACTCCAAACACGCCTGCAAATGCCTCAGCGGCGTGAGCGAGTGTATTATCCACCTAGAAGTGGATGCAGCGGCCAGACAGTTTGAGTTCTTTGACTTCACCACATGCTGCCAAGCTTGCATTCAAAAGGAATCGTCCCAGGTTGCAGTCTCCTCAACAATCTGCAAGCATAACTCTTAGTTCACGTCCTTCCCCAAACACGGCAGTAGGAGACATCCATGTTTGCCAATGGGATCAATTTGAAATAGAATTTCATTGTGGGTTTAATTTGCATTTCTCTGATTTTTAAATATGGATAAGCATGTTTTTGTGTGTTTCTCAGTGGCTGAGGGTTTGCCTGGCATGCTTAAGGCCCTGGATTTGATCTCCAGTTTCAGAAGGAGTGGAGCACCCAAGAGTCAGTATATTTTAGATGTGAAAAAAATAACTTGTATTTTTTCTTTTATGTAAATTGCCTGTTTCTGATTTTAGCTTTTTTTTTATTTGAAGGGGGAATTAACGACTTGATAACTTACATGTTATTTTTACCACAGCTACTCCAGATTTTCATGTTTCTTTGTCCTTATTTATAGTAACTAGAGCAATAAGTATTTAGTGACTTATATATTTCCATATATATTTCCATAAACATCATTTTAAATGTGACCACACAGAGGGATTGTGGATGTTTAACTGTTCTATTGCTGTTGGCGCTTTCTTCGTTCTCTTTGATGCTTCCCTCATGTAATAAGCCCCTCTGCTTCTCTGCAAAAGTACCCCATGTTGAAGAGTCCATGTTTCCACTGTACTCAAACAATTCCATACAGACATGTGCATTTACATGCATGCTATACAGGATGTGTTGCCATCATTTAACTTATAAACCTGGGATAATGCTAACGAAATTGTCTTCGTTTAACAATAACCTATGAAAGTACTTCCAAGTCCAATTGTGTAGTTCTAGTTCATTCTTTCAATGATACTTAAAAGTTTCGCTGCACCAGAAACATTATGTTAAGTAAAAGCCGTGACACAGAAGCCTTCAGAGAAAGAGCAAAAGAGATAATTATATGAAATAAAAAAAATTAAGAACTTTAAAGTAATATTCTGAGATTCATGCCACAAAAAAAAAAAAAGAAGAAGAAAGAAAAGAAAAACCACCTTTCTTGGAAATTTGGCTGCGCTGTTCTATATTCACCTTTACAACACAGATGTTGGAGGTGACTAAGAGAAAAGACACAGATATTAGGAAGGTGGTTCTGTTCGCACGGCACTTGCTGCCTAAGGAGAACAGCAGTTCACATCCATGCTTTTTGGGAAAAAAAAAAAAAAAAAGTTTGGACACATTTGTGCACACCCGCAATCCCAGCTCTAGGGAGAGGGATCCCTGAGGCTTACTCCTGCCCAGGAAGTCTAGATGAATCAGCAAACTCCATGTTTAGTGAGAGATTCTGTTTCAAAAAAAATAGGTGATAAAGGAAGAATCCCAGAGTTGACCTCTGGCCTCCACCTACATACCCAGACGCTTGTGCAAACACAAGCACATCTGCACAGGGAGGGTGTCGGTGGGGGGAGGGAGAAAAAGAGATGTTCACTCAAGATACTCCTGGTTCAGTAGCAGACCTCTGGGTGGACGTTGAGGAGTAATTTACTCATCTGGACTCTGGTTATCTCTTCTGTGAAATGGAGACTAGCGCCCAGCCTGCATTCCTGCAAAGATCAAAAGGTTCTTAGTCAATTCAAGATTCATCCAAAGTCTGCCAAAGTTTAACAGTCACCAGCTGACGTGGCGCCACCATGTGGCAGTAGCATGAACAGTTTCAAATGCATTTGCCCCGTCAGCGTTGAAGAGTTTTCCATCTGAGGAGTTGACATTGTTTCAAAGTTAGCGAGACTTCACTGATCTACTTATGTCTCACTACTGAAAGTTGGCATAAAGTTTGAGTAATCACTCCACAGGCAGGGAAATTTTAAAATCTAACATTGTTTGGTTATCATATGGTAATAGTCAATCGTGTGGAAAAAAAAAAACAGGAAAACTAGAATAATGAGTATTACTTCATAAATGTCTATTTTAAGCAAAAAGATACAACGGAACTATAAGCCACATGGATAGAAAAATCCCAAGTGTCTCAAGTCCTTTAAATTGGGGTTGGGCAGGTGGCAGGTGAGAGCAGACCTGGGTAAAAGGTTCACAGCGAGACAGGAAGAGCGATAGCAACGGTTGCTGCCTGTTCTTCAGATTATGCAGGAACTAACGTGAACTCAAAAACACACTAGCTATCCAACCCAGCAATGAGCGAGTGAATAGAATCAAATCATAATGCAAAATTTTGTTATTCTAGCATTTATGTTCCTCTTATCGCTTATTTAACGCAATTGTGGGGCTGGAGAGATGGCTCAGTGATTAAGAGCACTGGCTGCTCTTGCTAAAGGACCTGGGTTCAATTCCCAGCACCCACATGATGACTCACAACCATCTGTAACTCCGGTTTCAGGGGACCTGATGTCCTCTTCTGACCTCTGTGGCACCAAGCACACATATGGTATATAAACATACACAGGCAAAACATTCGGACATGTAAAATAAATAAAATCTAACTTTTGTAATTTAAAAACTGAATTGTGTCAACTCTTACTGATTTTAGATATTTCATCTTTTCTTTTTAATTAAATTCTTAATTTAAGGAGTTTTTTATTCACAAAAACAAATTCAAAGAAGAAATTCTCTATATACCCTTTGCCCAAATTCCTGGGTTAACATGGAAGATTCCTGAAGCCCATTTGTCACAAATAAAAAGCAAATATTGGTCTTTTGTTGTAGTCTGAAGTTTTCCTGTGTCCCACCTGGTCCCACAGCAGCTCGGTCCCAAGTGAACACAGAGAGACTTACATTAATTCCAATCTGTATGGCCTATGGCTCATAGGTAGCTAGCTCTTTCATCTTCAGTTAACACATTTTTATTAATCTATATGTTGCTGTGTGGCCATGACATTACCAGTCTGTTGGCATCTTGTTGCTCCTTGGGCTGCGGGCCGGCATCTCTCTTCTCCACCCTTCTTTGGTTCATCTCCAGTTTAAATGTCCCACCTAGCCTTATTCTGCCTCGCCATTGGCCAAACAGCTTTACTTATCAACCAATGAGAGCAACACACATTCACAACGTACAGAAAGACATCCCACAGAACTCTGTTATTCACTGAAGTGCATCTCTTACTCAGTTTTCTTTTTTCCTGATATTGCTTTCCTGGATCCCTCTCAAGATATCATGTCCGTCACGGTGACTTTACTCTCATGGCTGTGACTATTTCTCAGGCTTTCCTCGTGGTTAAGGATTTTGACATTTCTGAAGAGAACTAGTAAGATAATTTAGCTGACAGCGCCTCAATTTGCTTTGTCTGATATTTCTCTTGTAGTAGGTTTTGGTGAAGACTTTGGGAGGCAGATCTTAGTGACCAAGAGTCGGGCTTTTCACATGACATGAGGTATTTCTAAAATCAGCGAGCCTTACCACAGTGGATCACCTTGGCCATCCAAGTGAGGTGCTGTCTTCTACCTCCCCCTCGCCAGCCCCCCAAACGTTCCTTTTCCTCCCTGGCACATACACACTGGGAAGATTCAAATGCAAAGCCCACGCTGAAGAGTAGAAAGACAGACAGCCATCCCTGAGGAAGGACTGTGCATGGAAACTGAAGTGCTTTTAAAGGAGCCAACCACACGTCTCTCTCTTTCGTCTACTTACGCCTTTAGCTATTTATATCAGGAGGATAATGGATGTTTATTTTACATTTTGGATAACGCAAGAAAACATTTCTTTATCATGATTCCCAATTGTTCCAGTTCTGGCACTGAGAACTCCCAAGTTGCCTTCTGCATCTCTTTGACATGTTTCCATTACTGTTTCTAGAGTACTCGTTTGGTTCCTGCTGCTCTAGCCCTGATACCAGCCATTCTCAAAGAACAAACAAACAAACAAAAAGAAAAAAAACCAAAAAAACAAAACAAAACCCACTCCTTTCCTTTTATTGAAGAATGGGTTAAAAACTGAGATCTGGCCCCTAGATATAGATAATAAACAGAAGTTTGCTTAGTTTGAATTCTGTGTATAGTTATATAAATGTTGCCAGGCGGTGATGGCACACACCTTTAATCCCAGCACTTGGGAGGCAGAGGCAGGCAGATCTTTATGAGTTCAAGGCCAGCCTGGTCTACAGAGCAAGATCCAGGAAAGGCGCAAAGCTACACAGAGAAACCCTGTCTTGAAAAAAAAAAAAACAAAAAAAAAGTCTTTATATAAACATGTATTTTCC
>CABHPP010160281.1:0-10015 GCA_902168425.1 Peromyscus attwateri | reverse complement strand
ACACACACACACACACACACACACACACACACACACTAACCACACCACAAGCCCAAATCAAGAAAATAGAAACTAGCAGTGAGCCAGAAATGGTGGTGCACACCTTTATCCTAGCAGAGGCAGGCAGATCTCTGAGTTCGAGGCCAGCCTGGTCTACAGAGTGAGTTCCAGGACAGCCAGGACTACACAGAGAAACCCTGTCTTGGAAAAAAAAACAAAAACAAACAAACAAACAAAACCCAAACAGTGAGAAATTTAATAAATGTACATTATTATTTTTTAAAAAAAATAAACAAATAAAATCATACAACCTTAGCCAAACTGCTCAGTGAAGAGATGAGTATTGGAAATGTCTAAGTGTTTATGTAGAGCCTAGAAACATTTAGGTGAGGGGATATTATAATCAATCGTTGCCAGTAAAAGCAACAATTTGGATGAAATGGACCAATCGGTCAAAGAAAACAAAACAAAACATAAACTTCCCCCAAATAACACAGTGTGAAGTAGATTGTTTTAATAACTGTTATTAGCTGGGCGGTGGTGGCATACGCACGCCTTTAATCCCAGCACTCGAGAGGCAGAACCAGGCGGATCTCTGTGAGTTTGAGGCCAGCCTGGTCTACACAGAGAAATTCTGTCTTGAAACACCAAAAAAAAACCAAAAAACAAAAAAAACACCTGTTATGAATAATACTAGCAAGCAACTTTAATGAGTGTAGTGTTAGAAAACTATCTGAATAGTTGAGTAATCTTCTATCTATTGAGAACTCATCCATTATCAAGAAAGGGCCTAAGCAGTCTCACTGACATCTAAATGTTACTGGAAGGAATGGTCACTCTCACACAAACTGTGGGCAAGCTGCAGGAAAAGGAAACATTTTTTAAGAAAGGTGTTTGAAAGAAAAAGAAGTCAAGCATGACATCGTAACCTTGCAGACCAGCACTTAGATGCTGAGAAAGGAGCCTCCCATGTGAGCTGTAGGCCAGCCTGGGCTACACTGTAAGCTTGTCTTGAAAATCAAAAATTAAAGAGAAGAAGGAAAGATATTAAAAGTAAAATGAAGGGTAGATTATGAAAAGAAAGGAAGGAATTAAAAAATAATATTCCTTTGTACATAGATAGCATGTTCTTTAACAAATGCTGTAATTTAAGTAGATTTTGCAATCTGAATAAAAAGTGAGACTATGACCAGGGCAGAGTTAATCCCAGGAGTACAAGAAATGAGACAGAGAAAAATCAAAGCTTAAAGCAACCAAGCAAATCACGACCATGCAGTAAAATGACATAAATAAATTCAAATGCAAATAATTACGTTAAACATAAATGAGCTAAAAGTTTAAAAGATCAGACTATCAGAGTGGATTATGTGAAATAACAATTGCCACCATGTACCATTTATTGTCTATACCAAAACAGAAAAGTTGAAAGCATTGGAGAAAAATGCACTGTGCAGATAAAAGTTGGTATGACCGATATTAAAGCAGAAGGCGTTGGAGGAATTTATAACAAGAAAACTTTGACAACTCTAAGATTCTGTGCGTGGGCTCATATGCCTCCCAAGTAAATAAGGCAAAAATTACTAAAAAGCCCAAGCAGGAATGAAAAACTAATTGCTTCATTTTCTTTTGTAAAAGACATTGAAGTTATTCAACTGAGTCCATTAATTTGTTGGTTTTAAATCTTTTTTAGGGAAATTATGGATAAGACTTAATCAGTTCAGCTGTGGTCAAGAGCCTGAATTCACCTCTGAGAAGGAACTGGAAGCGTGCTGTCTTGGTAAGGGGATCATCCTTCCCTGGAGGCTAGTACCTCCCTCTGGTCACCACTTTTCTCCTTTGGCCACCAGATTGCCCTGAAATTATTTATAGTCTTAAGCCTTCAAAGAAAGCAGTGGTGTGACTTCATTAAAACACATCAAGACATCACATAGTCTCGAAAAACAAAACAAACCAACCAACCAACAAAAAAACCCACATCAAGTAGCAATGCTGTCACGGGAATGAAATGTGTGGAAGTCGTCTTTCCTATGATTATAATTTTTAGCATGTTTGTTTATGTTTTCACTTTGGGTTCTTGTTGTTGTTATATTTGGTTTTTCAAGCCAGGGTTTCTCTGTGTAGCCCTGGCTGTCCTGGATCTCACCTTGTAGACCTGGCTGGCCTCGAACTCACAGAGATCAGCCTGCCTCTGCCTCCTGAGTGCTGGGATTAAAGGCGTGTGCCACCACTGCTCCCCATTACTCTGGGGTTTTAAAATATGTTCTTAAACAATTTAATCCAGCCTCAAACTCCCTACAAATGCCTGAGGTTGACCTTGAACTCCACATCCTCCCGCTCCACTTCCCAAGTGATGGGATTACAGGTGTGAGCTGTATCATACCTGGCTCACTCTTAATCTTTTTATTACTCTTTCATTTATTTGTTTTGCTGCTTTGGGTTTGATAGTAGCATGCATATGAGACAGATGCTCCAAGACAGGCAAATGGACACACTGGTAAAATTTATCTCTTTTGCTTCTGTCCCCAAAACCCCAGGTCTAAATTATAGAGGCAAGCCAGGTTACCAAATAGTAGGCCCGCAGACCAACGATCTTTACTTTGCTTCTTTCCCCCTCTTTTTATTTATTCTAAGCACTAATCCATATCAGTTGCTATAGTACCACATTCTTTTTCATTCTCCTACAAAATGGATGTAGATACATTGCATGGGTGTAGATAGACAAATCTCTCCCGCTCGCCGATTCCTGAATAACCAGTCATAGGCTTAATATTAATTGCAAACTGTTTGGCCTATGGCTCAGGCTTATTGCTGGCTAGTTCTTACATTGTAAACTAACCCATTTCTATTGATCTATGTCTCACCACGGGGCTGGTGGCTTACCAGTACTTTCACATCTTTCTTCTTGGGTGGCTAGCTGGCACCTCCTCAACTCCACCCTCTTCTCCCTGTATCTCAGCTTGGATTTCCTGCCTGGCTCTTATCCTGCCTTGCCATAGGCCAAAGCAGCTTTATTTATTTTTATTTTATTTTTTTTATTTTTTTATTTTTTTTGGTTTTTTGAGACAGGGTTTCTCTGTGTAGCTTTGCGCCTTTCCTGGAACTCGCTTGGGAGACCAGGCTGGCCTCGAACTCACAGAGATCCACCTGCCTCTGCCTCCCGAGTGCTGGGATTAAAGGCGTGCGCCACCACCGCCCGGCCAGCTTTATTTATTAACCAATGGGAGCAACACATACTCACAGCATACAGAAAGGCACATGGGTGAGCCACAATTTATCTAGCTGGCAGCTTCTAAAAGTGGGTTCTCGTCATTTGCTATCCCAGAAGATATAACAACACCTTTCTATGTCTACCTTTGTGTACTTGCCAGAGCCTATCTTAAGAATCAATTCTTGCCGGGCGGTGGTGGCGCACGCCTTTAATCCCAGCACTCGGGAGGCAGAGGCAGGCGGATCTCTGTGAGTTCGAGGCCAGCCTGGTCTACAGAGTGAGTTCCAGGAAAGGCGCAAAGCTACACAGAGAAACCCTGTCTCGAAAAACCAAAAAAAAAAAAAAAATTCTTTAAAGTGAGTAAGGCACTATTCCCACAAGCCATTGCTGATGGACAGAAGAAATGGTTCAGCACAGAGGAAGTGCCTGTGGGTTGGAAGCAGGCAACTGGCAATTTAAACCCAATCTTTACCCTATTGATGCCATGTGAGTTTGAGTAATTGGTTTACTCTTGCCCCTGTTTCTCTTTTCCTATTAGACAAGGATGGGATGGTGAGGAAGAAGAAGATGGGGAGGTACAGATGGAAGGGAGGAGGAAGACAGGAAAGGAAGAAGAAAGCCGGGCTAGGAAGTTACCATAAGGCCATCGCAGCTCCCTGTTAAAACCTTATCGGAGCCCAAATTCCATGGCTTATGAGAATCTAAGTCCTTCCCTCCGTGCTTACTTCTTCGTGAGTCTTCCTCCTCCAGGTAGCTCACCTGTGTGTGCTACCTGCAACCTTTATGTCACCCGTCCCTACCCCCATCATGCAAAGGTTGGTGTCACTTCAAACATCTCCAAGTCTTTCACCACATTATTACCCTCTGTAGTATCTTCTTCATTCCTCCGGCCACCACAGCGGCCTCTCTCCTCTCTCTTCCTCCCTCTGTCTTAAGCTTTGTTTTGGTTTTGTTTGCGGCACTGGGGGTGGAATTGATCAGAAAAAGAAAAAACGTGTATGAGGGGCTTCAGATGTGTAGCTCACTGATAGAGCTCTTGTCTTCTATATGAAAGGCCCTGGTTTTGCTACTCTAGCACCAGGGAGGCAAAGAAAACCAAGTGAATGAGTTACTATAACGGACTATACGAGCATTTTTTGATGTACTGTACAGGAATAAATCACTATACCCATAGGGAGAAGTTTCAGCAGATGTATACACCCAACAGTTGTTAAAAAAAGAGCTGTGCCCCTGAGCCCTGGCCAGAACAAACTATTGAAATCTGTATATTTAGTATTCTGACAGGCAAAAAATAATTTCTCACTTGGTATCTTTTAAAATCTATAAAATAAGCTGGGCAGTGGTGGGCTCATGCCTTTAATACCAGCATTCGTGAGGCAGAGGCAAGCCTGGTCTACAGAGCTAGTTCCATGGCAGCCAAGGCTGTTACACAGTGAGACCCTGTTTCAAAATCCACCCCCCATAAAAAAAAAACTATAAAATATGAGCATGTTTTATACATCATTATAATGTATATATAATATGTTAATATGATTGCATTAATTGAGTTTGTAAAACTCAAACTCACATAGCACATACATATTAGACGTGATAATAAACACAATAGCAAATTAAATAAGTGTACATCATTTGGATAAATAGTGTATTATCAATCAGATGAAAGGCAGCACATACCTTCCCTAGTGTGGTGGGTTACGATGAGAATTCTCCTACTGGTTTATATATCTGGACACTCGGCCCTGAGTGGTGGTGCTGTTTGGGGAAGTTATGGAACCATTAGGAGGTAGAGACTTGCTGGAGAAGAACATCACTGGGAGTAGACTTTGAGAGTTTATAGCCTGGTCCCACTTCCCGTTCTCTGTCTCTCCCTCTCTCTTTGTCTCTTTCCTGTGTGGGTAAAAATGAGATCAGCCAACTTCCTACTCCAGCCAATGTGCCTGCTGGCCACCATGACTTCCTTGCTATTACGGACTCAATCCCTCTAGAACTGTAAGCCAAAATAAACCATTCTTCCTTGATTTGCTTTTGGTTGAGGCTTTTTTTTTTCATCACAGTAACAGAAAGATAACTGCTGTACCTAATTAAATTTCTCCATTTCATCTTAGAAATATTTGCTACTGTGAATTAGTTATAATTTCTAGGTATTTATTTGTATCTTATAAAACATACATGTATTCTCAAATTTTATATATATATGCATATTGTGTGTAAATATTTAATTTGTTTTAGTATATTGCAGAGCATTCTATTATATAATGTATATATAAATATATATATGCTTATATATTTATATGTATAGGTATTTATATTATATATAAATATATATGTATTATATTTCCCTGCAATGTGCTCTTTATTCTTAACATTGTTTCATAAGAAATTGCTCATCCTATTTATATAGCTCAAAGTAACTCCATTGCTTAGTAATTTATTGAATAAATTCATCACCATGTATGGATTCTACCACCAGTATCCATTTAGGCTATTTCTCTATTTCCTCTTTTAGACAATGTGACTCCAAACACGCCTGCAAATGCCTCAGCGGCGTGAGCGAGTGTATTACCCACCTAGAAGTGGATGCAGTGGCCAGACAGTTTGAGTTCTTTGACTTCACCACATGCTGCCAAGCTTGCATTCAAAAGGAATCCTTCCCAGGTTGCAGTCTCCTCAACAATCTGGAAGCATAACTCTTAGTTCACGTCCTTCCCCAAACACGGCAGTAGGAGACATCCATGTTTGCCAATAGGGTCAATTTGAAATAGAATTTCATTGTGGGTTTAATTTGCATTTCTCTGATTTTTAAATATGGATAAGCATGTTTTTGTGTGTTTCTCAGTGGCTGAGGGTTTGCCTGGCATGCTTAAGGCCCTGGATTTGATCTCCAGTTTCAGAAGGAGTGGAGCACCCAAGAGTCAGTATATTTTAGATGTGAAAAAATAACTTGTATTTTTTTCTTTTATGTAAATTGCCTGTTTCTGATTTTAGCTTTTTTTTTATTTGAAGGGGGAATTAACGACTTGATAACTTACATGTTATTTTTACCACAGCTACTCCAGATTTTCATGTTTCTTTGTCCTTATTTATAGTAACTAGAGCAATAAGTATTTAGAGTGACTTATATATTTCCATATATATTTCCATAAACATCATTTTAAATGTGACCACACAGAGGGATTGTGGATGTTTAACTGTTCTATTGCTGTTGGCGCTTTCTTCGTTCTCTTTGATGCTTCCCTCATGTAATAAGCCCCTCTGCTTCTCTGCAAAAGTACCCCATGTTGAAGAGTCCATGTTTCCACTGTACTCAAACAATTCCATACAGACATGTGCATTTACATGCATGCTATACAGGATGTGTTGCCATCATTTAACTTATAAACCTGGGATAATGCTAACGAAATTGTCTTCGTTTAACAATAACCTATGAAAGTACTTCCAAGTCCAATTGTGTAGTTCTAGTTCATTCTTTCAATGATACTTAAAAGTTTCACTGCACCAGAAACATTATGTTAAGTAAAAGCCGTGACACAGAAGCCTTCAGAGAAAGAGCAAAAGAGATAATTATATGAAATAAAAAAAATTAAGAACTTTAAAGTAATATTCTGAGATTCATGCCACAAAAAAAAAAAAAGAAGAAGAAAGAAAAGAAAAACCACCTTTCTTGGAAATTTGGCTGCGCTGTTCTATATTCACCTTTACAACACAGATGTTGGAGGTGACTAAGAGAAAAGACACAGATATTAGGAAGGTGGTTCTGTTCGCACGGCACTTGCTGCCTAAGGAGAACAGCAGTTCACATCCATGCTTTTTGGGAAAAAAAAAAAAAAAAAGTTTGGACACATTTGTGCACACCCGCAATCCCAGCTCTAGGGAGAGGGATCCCTGAGGCTTACTCTTGCCCAGGAAGTCTAGATGAATCAGCAAACTCCATGTTTAGTGAGAGATTCTGTTTCAAAAAAAATAGGTGATAAAGGAAGAATCCCAGAGTTGACCTCTGGCCTCCACCTACATACCCAGACGCTTGTGCAAACACAAGCACATCTGCACAGGGAGGGTGTCGGTGGGGGGAGGGAGAAAAAGAGATGTTCACTCAAGATACTCCTGGTTCAGTAGCAGACCTCTGGGTGGACGTTGAGGAGTAATTTACTCATCTGGACTCTGGTTATCTCTTCTGTGAAATGGAGACTAGCGCCCAGCCTGCATTCCTGCAAAGATCAAAAGGTTCTTAGTCAATTCAAGATTCATCCAAAGTCTGCCAAAGTTTAACAGTCACCAGCTGACGTGGCGCCACCATGTGGCAGTAGCATGAACAGTTTCAAATGCATTTGCCCAGTCAGCGTTGAAGAGTTTTCCATCTGAGGAGTTGACATTGTTTCAAAGTTAGCGAGACTTCACTGATCTACTTATGTCTCACTACTGAAAGTTGGCATAAAGTTTGAGTAATCACTCCACAGGCAGGGAAATTTTAAAATCTAACATTGTTTGGTTATCATATGGTAATAGTCAATCGTGTGGAAAAAAAAAAAAACAGGAAAACTAGAATAATGAGTATTACTTCATAAATGTCTATTTTAAGCAAAAAGATACAACGGAACTATAAGCCACATGGATAGAAAAATCCCAAGTGTCTCAAGTCCTTTAAATTGGGGTTGGGCAGGTGGCAGGTGAGAGCAGACCTGGGTAAAAGGTTCACAGCGAGACAGGAAGAGCGATAGCAACGGTTGCTGCCTGTTCTTCAGATTATGCAGGAACTAACGTGAACTCAAAAACACACTAGCTATCCAACCCAGCAATGAGCGAGTGAATAGAATCAAATCATAATGCAAAATTTTGTTATTCTAGCATTTATGTTCCTCTTATCGCTTATTTAACGCAATTGTGGGGCTGGAGAGATGGCTCAGTGATTAAGAGCACTGGCTGCTCTTGCTAAAGGACCTGGGTTCAATTCCCAGCACCCACATGATGACTCACAACCATCTGTAACTCCGGTTTCAGGGGACCTGATGTCCTCTTCTGACCTCTGTGGCACCAAGCACACATATGGTATATAAACATACACAGGCAAAACATTCGGACATGTAAAATAAATAAAATCTAACTTTTGTAATTTAAAAACTGAATTGTGTCAACTCTTACTGATTTTAGATATTTCATCTTTTCTTTTTAATTAAATTCTTAATTTAAGGAGTTTTTTATTCACAAAAACAAATTCAAAGAAGAAATTCTCTATATACCCTTTGCCCAAATTCCTGGGTTAACATGGAAGATTCCTGAAGCCCATTTGTCACAAATAAAAAGCAAATATTGGTCTTTTGTTGTAGTCTGAAGTTTTCCTGTGTCCCACCTGGTCCCACAGCAGCTCGGTCCCAAGTGAACACAGAGAGACTTACATTAATTCCAATCTGTATGGCCTATGGCTCATAGGTAGCTAGCTCTTTCATCTTCAGTTAACACATTTTTATTAATCTATATGTTGCTGTGTGGCCATGACATTACCAGTCTGTTGGCATCTTGTTGCTCCTTGGGCTGCGGGCTGGCATCTCTCTTCTCCACCCTTCTTTGGTTCATCTCCAGTTTAAATGTCCCACCTAGCCTTATTCTGCCTCGCCATTGGCCAAACAGCTTTACTTATCAACCAATGAGAGCAACACACATTCACAACATACAGAAAGACATCCCACAGAACTCTGTTATTCACTGAAG
Source organism: Peromyscus attwateri (assembly GCA_902168425.1). Lineage (NCBI taxonomy): Eukaryota > Metazoa > Chordata > Mammalia > Rodentia > Cricetidae > Peromyscus > Peromyscus attwateri. Next base: position 1,104 of record CABHPP010160281.1, on the reverse strand, counting down.
TGCATCTCTTACTCAGTTTTCTTTTTTCCTGATATTTCTTTCCTGGATCCCTCTCAAGATATCATGTCCGTCACGGTGACTTTACTCTCATGGCTGTGACTATTTCTCAGGCTTTCCTCGTGGTTAAGGATTTTGACATTTCTGAAGAGAACTAGTAAGATAATTTAGCTGACAGCGCCTCAATTTGCTTTGTCTGATATTTCTCTTGTAGTAGGTTTTGGTGAAGACTTTGGGAGGCAGATCTTAGTGACCAAGAGTCGGGCTTTTCACATGACATGAGGTATTTCTAAAATCAGCGAGCCTTACCACAGTGGATCACCTTGGCCATCCAAGTGAGGTGCTGTCTTCTACCTCCCCCTCGCCAGCCCCCCAAACGTTCCTTTTCCTCCCTGGCACATACACACTGGGAAGATTCAAATGCAAAGCCCACGCTGAAGAGTAGAAAGACAGACAGCCATCCCTGAGGAAGGACTGTGCATGGAAACTGAAGTGCTTTTAAAGGAGCCAACCACACGTCTCTCTCTTTCGTCTACTTACGCCTTTAGCTATTTATATCAGGAGGATAATGGATGTTTATTTTACATTTTGGATAACGCAAGAAAACATTTCTTTATCATGATTCCCAATTGTTCCAGTTCTGGCACTGAGAACTCCCAAGTTGCCTTCTGCATCTCTTTGACATGTTTCCATTACTGTTTCTAGAGTACTCGTTTGGTTCCTGCTGCTCTAGCCCTGATATCAGCCATTCTCAAAGAACAAACAAACAAACAAAAAGAAAAAAAACCAAAAAAACAAAACAAAACCCACTCCTTTCCTTTTATTGAAGAATGGGTTAAAAACTGAGATCTGGCCCCTAGATATAGATAATAAACAGAAGTTTGCTTAGTTTGAATTCTGTGTATAGTTATATAAATGTTGCCAGGCGGTGATGGCACACACCTTTAATCCCAGCACTTGGGAGGCAGAGGCAGGCGGATCTTTATGAGTTCAAGGCCAGCCTGGTCTACAGAGCAAGATCCAGGAAAGGTGCAAAGCTACACAGAGAAACCCTGTCTTGAAAAAAAAAAAACAAAAAAAAAGTCTTTATATAAACATGTATTTTCC
>CABHPP010160265.1:0-20977 GCA_902168425.1 Peromyscus attwateri | reverse complement strand
GTCAGCCTCAGATATAAGTTCCTCAGGAGCTGTCTACCTTGTGTTCTGAAAGATAGTCTCTTGCTGGGACTATCTTTCAGAGGGACTCCACAATTAGGATAGCTGATCAGCAAACCCAAGGGATCCACTTGTCTATACATCTCCACTGTTAGGATTGCAAGTACGGGCCACCCACACCAGCTTTACATGTGCATTCTGACACTGGAACTCAGGTTCTTGTACTCACAGGGCACGTGCTTTACTGATTGCTCTGTCTTTCCAGCCTTGCATTCTCTGATTTATCATCAGACTTTCTCTAGGATTTTAGATCGGAAGGGGGTTCTCTCTGACTCATATTGGGCAGCTCTAGGTAGAGGGAGTTTCTCTCCATTTTGATTGCTGTTGAGTTGACATCCATCCCATATTTATGGAATATATGGAATCAGCATAAATCCTAACCAGGAACAGTCCCTCACAGGGGCTCTTACGCAGAGCAGGCTTTGCCTCCTTATGAGCTGTTTATATGTAATTAAGTCAGGGTACTGGAGCTGGCTTTCCAGCCTTCTTCTTGCCTGGGGTCTAGGATCTGTGACCATCCAGGTTAATTGTGCCCATTTGCTCTTCCCTCCCCTGTGCCAGCTGGAGATGGAGAATCCCCTCCTGGAAGGCAGAGTCCTTTGAAGCCCAGGCTGCCTCCTAACAGGGACCAAGGAGCGGAGTCCCAACGTTAGGGTTCATCCTCCTCCCTCCCTCCTCCTTCCTCCCTCCTCCTCCCTCCCTGAGAGGAAAACCACGTGGAATATTTGTCCTCTGTGCTTTGTTCCTAAAACAAACAATGTTTAGCTAAGTATGGTGCAAAGGGTTAGCAGTCGCCACAGTGATAAATGCGTGGTAACCACAATGAGGAGGTGAAGTGGGGGTGTTTATGATCGCAGTGGAGATGGGCTACAAAAGGCAGAAATCATCAAAATGTGGATCTGCAGTTTTCTGTTTTTATTCTTAGAAGCTTGTTGTTGGCTCCAGTGGGAGAGCAGTTTCTTTTCTTTTTTCTTTTTCAAGGCAGGGTTTCTCTGTGTCGTTTTGGTGCCTGTCCTGGATCTCGCTCTGTAGACCAGGCTGGCCTCGAATTCACAGAGATCCTCCTGGCTCTGCCTCCCAAGTGCTGGGATTAAAGGTATGCACTACCACTGCCCAGCCTTATTTTTAGCCTATTGCTTATTAGCAGGTAGATGACTTAGTCCAATTAGGTGTAAGGTAAAGCTCCAATTTTCATTTTTTTCTCCTTTCTGTCTTTAACTAAAAAACTATTTTATTTAAAGAATCACATATGAAGGCCTAATAGAATCTAATAATTAAATGGCCGGATTTTTCTGGCCAATAGAGATTTGGTGGGAATACAAATTTTAAAAAGAGTATTAAGTGATGCTGTGTGTTTGGATATAGTAATTTATTACTTATTTAGTTTTGGGTCAGAGCCTCATTATATAGCCCAGGCTGATCTCAAATTCACAATCCTCCTGCCTTAGCCTCCAAAGCACCAGAATAAGCACATATTGCTATACCCATTAGACTACTAAATACGGAAATATGATGGTATAAGATGGAGAGAATTATTGATGAAATAGTCCAGAGCTGGAGATAGTAGGCGAGGTTTCGTGCTCGTATTAGTTATTTTTCTTATTGCTATGACAAAAAAAACTCGACAAAAATTACTAAAGAAAGAAAAGTTTATTTCATCTTAGAGTTTGAAGGTAGCATCCTACAGAGCAGGAAAGACATCATGGAGGAATAGGAGGTGGCTGGTCACGTTCCGTCCTCTGTCAGGAAGCAGAGATGGGTGAATGCTGGTGCTCAGCTCCATTTCTCTTTTTATGTAATCTGGGGTCCCAGCCCAAGATGGTGCTGCCTCTCTCCCCAGTTATACCCTCCTGGACATACTTAGAGGTAAGTTTTATGGTGATCCTCAATCCAGTCGAATTGATAACCAAAATTAACTATAACAGCATCCTGGTAGGAGGGTTATCTCTGTCTGGGAACATAGTCAATGCATTAATAATAGAAAGAAAGAAATAGCCAATATCATGTAGGCAAGTGAGGTTGTAATGGTGGAGTGATGGGGCTGTCTTTTTCTTTAGTCATTTCAATTCCCTGAAGTATCAGTCTGACAGTGACGGTGGGGAAGGGGGATTTTAAACATAAGAAAGAACAGAAAATATGGATAGGCATCTAGAAATGTGAAAAAGTGAAAGAGGTAAGAAGTCCAGCTTATACTCAAGGCAACAGTAAACCACCAATATAAATGGAAAGTATGCTACATTCTTAGAATGTATTTTTTATATAAATAATGAAATCAGATTTCCTATCCTAGTTGCAAGAAAATAAACTTCTTTCTTTTTTGGTATACTATGCGATGTGCCTTAGATTAGGGCATTCTAATCCTAGGTACCAAGTTTGGCCCTTACAGTCTCCAGCTGTCACCTTATCTACAAAGATACTGGGGTACTCCTTGCTCCCATTCTCCTCTGAGAAGTGCACTAGAGCCCCTCTTACTAGAAAGCAAGGCTGTATGAAATACCAGTTCTGGCCGGGCGGTGGTGGCGCACACCTTTAATCCCAGCATTTGGGAGACAGAGCCAGGCGGATCTCTGTGAGTTCGAGGCCAGCCTGGTCTACAGAACGAGATCCAGGAAAGGTGCAAAGCTACACAGAGAAACCCTGTCTTGAAAAACCAAAAAAAAAAAAAAAAGAAAAGAAGAAAGAAAGAAAGACCAGTTCTTTACATCAGTCCTAAGACCACTCACGTGAGAAACAGAACTAGTGAGCATGTTTGTACCCAACTGAAGCTCCCCTCATCCGTCTCACAGCATCTCCTGAACCCACATACCAACACAACTTTAACATGCATGGGTGATACATATGAACCAATACACTAATGAGTTCTCAGGTACATGTGATGTTTCACATCCTTCAACTTGTAAAAATAACTGTATGAACTCTCTCTTCCTCTCTCTCTCCCTCCCTCCCTCCCTCCCTCCCTCCCTCTCTCCCTTCCTTCCTTCCTTCCTTTCTTTCTTCCTTTTAAAAGCACTTCTAAAAATAGTCTTAGTTGTGCCAAAGCTGCTGAAATTTCAGGAACATAAATCATTCTCTTAATCAGTATAACTAGAAAAAACTAATACTTAAAATATATTTACATTGTATTTTCATTCATTCAACCACATCAATGAGAAAGCCTTATAAAAAATAAACATGATACAGTGTTGACATAAAAATTAATAGGCATTTGTGGATAAGCCTTCAGATGCTTTGTTACAGTATAATGTAAAATAAAAGGAACTTGGTGTAACACAACTAATTATCGTATGTATTCAAACATAGCATAGCTTAGCTCTATTTCCAAAACAGAATACCTTTATTCGGTGGAAGTTTGAATTAACAGAATTCGTTGCTAAAGAGCTGCTGGGCAGCCCCTATCCATGGTGCAGTAAAGCTTTTCTATTTGAACCGGAAGTGGCTCTAACGGAAGCTGAATGGAATTGTCCTAATGCTCTGTTTAAAGTCTTTGTCACGGTTACCCGATGCTGTCAACGTGACACAAATCTAGAGTCACATAGGAAGAGGGACCCTTCACTAAAGAATGGCCTAGATCAGATTCACCTGTGGCAATGTCTGTGGGGCATTATTTCTTTTAAAAATATTTTAATTATTTTTCATGTATATGGGTGTTTTTGCCTGTTTTCACATCTGCCTACCACATGTGTGCAGTGCCCATGAAGGCCAGAAGAGACTGTTAGATACCCTGAAACTGGAGTTACAGACAGTTGTGAGCTGCCATGTGGGTGTTGGGAATTGAACCTGGGTCCTTCGGAAGAGCAGCCAGGGCTTTTAACCAGAGAGCTGTCTCTCTAGACCCAACTCATTATTTCTCAATTGCAATGTGAAGGAAAAGGGCCCAGCTCACTTTGCCACCCCTGCTGGGCTGTGTAGGAAGGCAGCTGAGGAAGCCACAGGGAGCAAGCCGGTAAGCAGCATTCCTCAGTGGTCTCCTCTTCAGTTCCTGCCTCTATGTCCCTGCCTTGAGCTCCTGACTTGCAGTCCTTCATGATAGACAATGACCTATAAACCAAATAAACTCTTTCCTCTCCAAGTTGCTTTTGGTCATGGTGTTTATCACAGCAAGCAGAAGCAAGCTGAAACACCCCCTTTCGTCACCTTGCTACCATACTACCAAACACTGAAATTCTCATCTTTAGAATACCTTGTATTCACTATGACATTAGCTCCAGACTCATAAAAGCCCAGAATCATGGACTCAATCTGTACTGGCAAGGACCGGGAAGGATCTCAGATTTTTCTTATGCTAACAAGTTAGCTATTTACCATTTCTTGGATCCAGGCAGACAATATGGAAAAAGGAAAATTTATTACTCAAAGACGTATAAGTGACTGAAAACCATTTGCTCTGGTTCCGACAGCTCCACCCTTCACTGAGCAACACAATAGACAGCTGCCAGCATGTGCAAAGGATGCATTAGAAGGGAGAGTTCTGGACTTAGGAACACTGCTATTTTAATGGGAAATAATTTTGTACACCATTAGCTATGAAAGGGGCACCACCTTCATCACACTGAACAAGAAACAAACATATAACTTTTGGAAGAAGAGACGATATTCAGCTTCCAAGACTGTTTTCTGCACAAACTGAAAAAGATAATTCTGAGCCAAAGCAATCTGAATGAACCGGCTTTACATAGTTTCTGTAACTTGATAACACCCTCAAGTTGGATGTTAGGTAAATAATTAGTGAATCACCTGACTCCTTATGTGAGTCTAACTTTAATTAGCTAATCAATGCCTTAGAACCTCCAAGACCTTGATTTTTTTTCTTCCTGAGAAACCCTAGTGATGGTGTTTATCTACTCTTGTATGGTTGGTTCCCTCTCAGCCTCATGATATCTCAGTGTTTGCCCATGTGACTGTTGTTTTCCTATAGACAACCATGAACAAACAGATACCTATCATTTAAAGGTAGCTCACTCTTTGATCCATACCAGTGCACCTTAATGAAATGAAATTATGAATAAAATATCAATAACTCTGCCAACATGCAAACGCATGAGAGGTATACGGAAACTTGTGGTCCCCCAGGAACTTATATAACAAAGGTCAGCGGCTTCAATCTCCACTGAGATCCAAATCCTTTCCAAGGAAGGTCAGCCCTGTTCAGCAGTGTGGTCAGATCATCTTTTAAGCATTTTTTATTAAAAAATGTTATAGTAAATACCAGTTTTGTCTCCTGGGCCTCCTTTCATACTTTGTTCCAGGAAGAACATGTGTTTTCTTTTTTCTTTCTTTCTTTCTTTCTTTCTTTCTTTCTTTCTTTCTTTCTTTGTTTTTCTGTGTGGTTTTGGTGCCTGTCCTGGATCTTACTCTGTAGACCAGGCTCACCTTGAACTCACAGAGATCTGCCTGGCTCTGCCTCCCACGTGCTAGGGTTAAAGGTGTGCACCACCAGCGCCCAGCAGAAAATGTGTTTTTTCAAACAACTATAGTGTGTATGCCTTTACTTATTCCTGGAACTTTGCTTCTTATAATCTTATTGCCTGCTGTCTCTTTAACCATCCAGGTAGCATTCTACTAAAGGTAGTCTGACTTGTCTACTTTTAAAAGTAATGCTCACAAAAAAATATTTTAGTAGCATTTAAATAAGTCCTAAATAGAAATAGGGAAGAATTGAGTAGGATAGAACTTTGGTTTCTTTGTTTATATATTACATGGGTTTGCTAACTTAACCTAAACTGCATTTCACCTCTAATGATTGAGAATGAACTACAAGCTAAAATCTCTATCACTAACCCTGTCTACCACACCATAACATTCATTCCATGTCATTTTTGTTTATATTTATTGGTAAAATTAAATTTTGGCTTCAATACTTCCTCTAAGTGTTGGAAAAGTCTCCTAGGTTCTGGAAATGAAATGTTATACTTTCAGCCTCAAAGCATCTGAAAGTTTAGTAAGCCTACAATCATAAACCCTTCATTAAAGTGTGAAGCGGGACAGAGCTGGGGACAGCATCCTGTATCCTTCACCAGAATCTCCCTCAGGTTTGCCTTGAGGAATGTCCACCATACACAATTGTTAACAAAAGAGTCCATCTACCTAAACTTTCTCCTGAAGCTTCCCTGTCAAAGCCTTTTTTTGTGGCAGTTCTTTGACTGCTGTACTTCTGTATTCCATTCTTCTCTCAGTCCCAACACCTAAAGAAAGTGGTTAGGATGCCTTTACATCTTCATTCTGACTCCATGATGGCACCCACAGTCACTGCCACGCGTTCTTCATCATCTCATGTTTTTTTCTGTGTACAGTTGGCCTTCTGTATTGATGCACTCCACATGAGTACATTCAACCAACATCAAATGGGAAATATTGGGGGAAAACTGTGTTTATCATGAGTAGACTTTTTCTTGTTATTATTCCCCAGTATAACAAGTATTTATATAGTACTTATATTGTTATAAGGCTTATATACATTCGAGATGATTTAGAGGACATAAGAGGATGTGCATAGGTTACTATGCAATATTATTTTCATTTTATGTAGGAGATTTGAACAACCAAAGATCTTTTAGCATCCTGGGAGTGGTGGTGGATGGTTATCAAAGCATTCCTCCTGATATTAGAGCTCTTGTTGGGTGGCTCATCTCTATGCCTACCATGGAATTTTCCTAGAGAATTCTGATGTCTGTGCCCCTCATTACGGTTTGATTTGACCAACAAAACCCACAGAGGTGTGTGCTGCTCTAAGCCTTGGGGCACTTGCTGTCCAGCCCATATGCCAGCTTGCTGCTGGCACGTTGCCGTGGCTCATTTAGTTCAGACCTAAAGAACCATCCAGCAGAGTCAGCTCAAACCACTAGCCCACAGAAAAGTGATTACTATTCTAAACTTCAAAGTTTTGGTGAAAGTTCTACAGTAGTAGGTAACTGATGTGCTTATGAATATAATAATCACATTTGCAGATGGCGATTAGCATTTGAATTTTCATATCTTATTTTACTCTTTATTGGTGTCATATAAATATTTATCTTAAAAATAAGTAAATGGAAGAAAAATGGTAGCCTCATCATAAACGCATCCCCTACACATAAACAGCATTTCATAGCCACGTTAGTCAGATCCTACCTTCACAATTTAACCGATAGCCATAGATACATAGACAAGTTTCACTGTCCTTATGATTTGGAATTTTCTGTGTTTGTAGAATGGAGATGGCATGACAAACAACATTCTTTCAAAGCCACAAATCATATGACACAGGGTATGTGAGGGGAAAATACTTAAAGAGTGACCTCAAGGTACTTAAGAGCCAGCAGGGGTATCTAGTCCACTTTCTAACACACATATGAATTGATAAAGATAGAAGAACTAAGTTTTTGTTTGTTTGTTTGTTTGTTTGTTGTTTGTTTTTTTGAGACAGGGTTTCTCTGTGTAGTTTTGGTGCCTGTCCTGGATTTCACTCTGCAGACCAAGTTGGCCTCGAACTCACAGAGATCCGCTGGCTCCGCCTCCTGAGTGCTGGGACTAAAGGCGTGCGCCACCACCGCCTGGTGTGCACCACCGCTACCCAGCAAGACCTAAGTTTAACCAAATCAGCATTTATTCAGTGATGTACTGTGTGGAACGCATGATTACGGTGATGAGATCACTGTAATTTGTAAGGTCTTGATTGGACAGCATAATGTTCACAGGAACTTCAAGCCTATATCTTCCAAGTACCAAATACTGAAGAAACTGAACTCATTTCCAAGAATTACAGCTGAAATTTGAGGATTACTGAGTGACCCTAAAGCCCAGCCCAGTAGATAGGGGGGTAGAATCCTCTGAACTACCAATTGAATTCTCTGTTTCCCTCAGAGGTGTGCTGGGAAGTCAGCACAACCACACTACAAGGACCAAGAATAATCATTGCAGTAGTGGCTCCTAGATGACGATCAAGGAAGGGGAAGTGTACTGAACAGATACAAAGCAGAGACACCTTGGATCTTGTGACGCATTCATTATGAACACATGACTGAGTTAGAAATGATAGTACACACCAGTGGAAGATATAATGATACCCATATAGAACTGGATCAGGAGGTTGATCTGACTTTGAAAGCACTGTTGGTGCTCACATGACGTTGGAGAACTCACATAATCTCTCTGAAACTCAATTTATCCCTCTAAAAAAAAATGGAATGTGTAACTGTTACCTCAGGGTCATACCAGAAATTCAGTAACACAACAGAGAAGAAAACAACTGTTACACAATATTTTCTCATCTCCTGACATGGACTCCCTCAAATACCAAATGTGGAGTGTAGAAAGATCAAAAAGATATAACACCCACATCCAAGAAACTGAAGAAACTGAGAAGCATCAACTGTAAGTTTAGAAGGAAGATCACTGTGATGGGTAATTTTGATTGTTGACTTGATGAGATGTAGAATCACCATGGGAACAGACTTCTACACGTGTCAGTCAGGGAGTTTCTAGATGATGTTAATTGAGGCAGGAAGACTCTCCCCAAATGTGGGTGTCACCATTCCATAGCTGGAGCCCTGGACTGAATAGAAATGAGAATGTGAACCTGGTACTAGTTTTCGTTACTCTCTGCTCCCTGACTCCAGATTAAATGATGTGACTAGCTCTTATCACATGACTTCTTCACTATGACGAACTGTCTTTCCTCTAACTGTAAGCCAAAAGTAAATCCTCCTTTAAATTGTTTTTGTTTTTCAGGCATTTTGCCACAGCAACAAAGCAAGTGTCCCAAATATTTGAGGGAGTCCCACAGAGTTGCCACACGTTTTCAGGGATATCTGGATCCCCTCTTGGGATTTTTATTCTTGTTAGTATGAATTTAAGAATGGACTCAGGAGAAAGCTTGAGGATAACTTTATTAGGTTTAAAAGAAAATCCTGAAAGCAGGGAAGCTGTAAATCCCATCAGGTGCCCAGAGTTAGGAAATAGAGAAGACTCAAGAAAGACATGTCATTTGAGTTAGGCTGGGCGGTGGTGGCGCATGCCTTTAATCCCAGCACTCGGGAGGCAGAGCCAGTTGGATCTCTGTGAGTTCGAGGCCAGCCTGGTCTCCAAAGCAAGTTCCAGGAAAGGCTCAAAGCTACACAGAGAAACCCTGTCTCGAAAAAAAAAATTGTCCATGAGGCCATTTGTCTGCAAGTAATGGAGCTTTAGAGAAAGAGTTAAGCCCAAAATGTTAAGGAAAGTATATTGAGAAAACAAGAAATAAATGAAGAAAAGGAAGAGCTATGCTTTTGAGTCAGGATTCAGGAAAGGAGACAGACCCAGCAGAACCTCACTGCAGCTCTGTAATGTCTGCAGTAGGGATGGGGAATTCTGGGAAAGAAAAGCACATGAACACATTTAGAGGATAATTATTCCTCCTATTTCTTTAGCATAGTTTAAGGCAGACCTGTTTCTGTCCTCCTGCCCTGCAGGGGGTGGGGAGGTGGGAGGGTGGGGGGGGGGGGGGAAGGGGGATGGTCTTTTGACCAGGTGATTGAGCTGCCCAACTAGGTTATCTCTGAAGGGAGGAGACAGTGGCATGCTTTGGGCTAATGGTAGATCTTGTCCTTTACTGAATGTAAAAAGAATAACTAAAACCCTCACCTCAAACAAGAACAGTTGAGTATATACGGACTATGGGAGGAGTTACAGGCCTTGAAGATCAAAGGGTCTGATCACTGAAGTAGGACAAGGATCATTCTATGGAAGTAGAAGAAGTAGAGAGAATGTAGAGCTCTGGAGCCTAACATCTTGTCCTTCAGCTGTGAAAGCATGGTTCTTTCTCTAGGATCTTTAGTAAATTAATAAACAATAAAAACTGTTGGCTCTGCATGCAGCTTCTGTCTTCAAAGATCAGCAAGCCTCAAATGCTTACTTACAACGCATTCAAAGCTGCTTAGTTAATGAACAATGGAGCAGCTTGAGGCTTGTAATTGGCATGCTAAAGCTGGACCAATGGCAGAACAGCTCTTAACTGACCCCAAATTAATAGGTGAAGGGTTCAGGGCGATTTGGAGATAGTGGTGGGGAGCAGCTGTTAGCTGTTTCCATTTCAAGCAACATTTCTGGGCTTGAACCAGGCCACACAAAGTCACTTTTAGCAGATGATGGAGTTAAAATTACAGCAATAGATATCTGTTCTTCAATGAGCTCCCAAGATGGAGCCTCTGCTGCGTGCGTTAAGTGCAGGCCTGGTTTTTGTGCTGAGAAGGTCCCACCTTGATCCTTTAATAAAAGCAAGATGAAGGAGAACTCAGGTTCACTTGCTCTGCCCTTGGTGAAGTGTATTGTCTTCTGGCTGCGTTGCTCTCATGAAAGCTCACTTGGCCATTTTTTTTTTTCCTTTTCTGCTCTCCAACAAATGTCTAGAGGGCCATCTTAACCTAAGGGTGTCTCATCCAAGGGTGGACATGTTTCGGAAGCTCTCCAGTAACATTTTCATGAGGTAATGGTTCAGTTACACCTTGGAAACACCAGAAGGGGAAGCTTAGTGGGCAAGGAAGGTGATCCCTAAGAGAGATTCGAGATGTGTGGCGAGTCTGGAGGTTTCCACCAGCAATTAACTTCAAGCTTTTCTCTATTAACTTGAAGTTACTCAGCAGCAACACAGAAAAAAAGTTATTACTGAAAATGTCTGTGAAGGTTTGGGAACGTAGCTATCAATCATATGTTAGTCTTCACAAAAAAAAAAAAAGGTTTTAGTCAGTTTTCTCCGCTGTGATCAGCATCAAAAAACCCCAATACTTGATGCTAATTTTTTTGCTTCTTACACCATAGCAACAGAATCAAAAGGCCTCTCATTGTGAGGGCCTATTGTGTCTTAAAACAAAACAAAATGGAACCAGAAAGAGCACCATTTAACAAGAAAGCGGTATGCTGACCCTCCGCGGACTAAAAGCTGTTAATCAAGTTTAAATTTAGCTCCCACGAAGTCTCCAAAGAAAAGGAAAACAGGAGGGCCTCCGCCACAAGGGAAACAAGCCTGGAGTCAACAAAGGGCAGCTTGGGAAAACAAAGGGTCTCGATGAGACAGGTCTGCCACCCAAAGCTCATTAGCAATCGCATGCAGCCTCCGGGCTGATCCTCCCTGCAGGCCGGCTCCATCACCAGCCTGTGGCTCAGTGTCTGTCTTCCCAGTAGTACTCCCTGGGACCCCACTGCTCCTGTATACTCTAGACTCCAGACCCTGAGGACGGCAGGGAAGGAAGGGGGCTGGAAGCCAGGAAATGCCATGTCTGAAGTGAAGAAAAGCAAAGCTACTGCCCTTATCTTCCCACTGATAACTGATGGTAAGGGATGGGGAGCAGCAGGTGGTGGGCAGTATCCTGAAGGCAATAAGATGGAAAGAGCTTAGACATGTTGTGTCTGTGCTCTTATTTCTAGCCTCGTGGTTTTCTAAGATGTTTCCACACCGTAGACGGACTCTTTTAATGTTAACCTATTTTTCCCATGCATGAGGTCAAATTTGATTAATTCAAGGGTCACTTTGAAGTTGGTTGAGTGCCTTCAAGAATTTTCATTTTCTTTTCACAGTAGCACCTGGATACACAGGAGTATGATGGGCGTATACTGCTTACAAATAGTGGCAAAGTCCTCTGTCTTCCTTTCATCCCTAGGTTGTAACATCTTGCTCTCTTGTGATTTCCACTGAGTGAATTCAGACGAGACACACAGAGCAGAGTACAGAACACAAGCAGAATTTATTACCCAATGATATAGGGCACTCTCAAGGGTGAGGGTGAACAAAAGCCACTGAGACAGTTGTAGAGGAATACACTATCAAAGGATGAGAAAGGCCAATGGGACCCTTGTACCAACCTAATGTTTAGGTAGGCTTCATTCGATTGAAAAAGTTCGCATAATAGAAAGCTTTCCTGGGACGTATTTTTCTGTCTTACTTAGATTAACTCTTAAGAGACAGGACAATAGTATTTCTGCTTTCTTTGCTAGAAAACCTCTGACGAGAAAGTAATTTTTATTATTTTTGGCCAAGTTTGAATGGCATGTCCCTAACCCCCCAACTCCCCTATCCCCAGTCCCCACCCCCCTGTGAGACACAACATTCAGTTTCAGTTCTGATTCTATGAGGAAGAGGTTCATGCTCAATGACCTTAAAGACTGCTATTTTTTGTTCTTTTTAATTAATTTATTCTTTGATAATTTCATATATAACACATTCTGGTCATGCTCATATCCCCACCCTCATCTTCCTCTTGCCCCCATCAACTCTTTTTTGTAAGAGTTCCTCCACCAAGTGCCCCATCTCACATCTTGATCATTTGTCTTTTGCTTCGTGACAAATGTTTAACTGGGTCCACTCTCATGTGAGGTTATCCACTGGAGTGTGAGTAATTCACCGGTAGCTACATCACCAAAGACAATGGATTCCTGTTCCCTAGCAGCCATAGATTCCCATTAGCATGCTTGAGTGGGGAAGGACCCCACAAGCCCCTCCTCTGTCTGTTTTCAGGCTCAGTCTTGAGCAAGCCCTACAAGCTCCTGTGACTTCATGAATGCCACCACCAGGTCATGCTCTTAACATTTCATGGTCCTTCTCACATCATCTAGTTCTTACATTTTTTTTTCTACCCCCTTCTTCCATTGTTTCCTAAGCCATGGAGAGGATGATTTAGGTTCCCCGTTTAAGGCTGAATACTCTAAAGTCACTTGTTACCTGTACTATGACCAACCATAAATCTCCACATTAGCTGCAATTTGTTTCAAAGAGAAGCTTTGTTGGTCAAGGTTGAGGACAGCGCTGAAGAGAACAAGAATAGAAGTTAGTCAGACACTGTAGGGACAGGAACCTCAATTCTTGTCCTTGGCAACAAACTGGGAATGTCTTGGGTTCTGTCCTGGTCAGAAGCCAGAAACGCCAGAAATGTCTGAGGGCTCTGTTTCTTGCTCTGCTATCTTGTTACCATACTTCTTCTGCATGACCTAAATGCATACCATTGCCTGGAAGCTACATATGAGAACTTGACAGAAACTAAGGTACATGAAGACCTCATGGGTGGGCCAACTTGACTGACCAGCCCACTGCCGTGACTGTTAGTTCTCACAGGCAGTCCGAATATCCACTGGACTATAGAAGGATTTCTAGTGGTTACAAAAAAGCCAACATTCCTCAGGAACTTATGAAACAGGTTTTCTGTCTCCCAAAGAGTGTCATTTTTCTTACCTCTGGTAGAAAGGACATGGCTCTCTGATTGACATATACCTGTGGCACCTATCAGCATATCAAAGCTCATGCTGGCCTCCAGGGTCCTTTAATCACAAGTGTTATATATTTCAATATCCATGCTAGCATCCTGATCTTTCTTACCTCCTAAAATCCCTCCAGCTCAGGAGCTTCCCTCCCCACAACTACTCATCCTTCTTATAACCCATCTCCTCTTGTTATTCTCTTTCTATTCCTTCTCATGCTATCCCTTCTCTCTTGCTACCCTCCTGTTTCTTTCTCAGACTCACGTCTATGCCCTATTCTCTATCTCCTGCTATCTTGCTATTTCTTATTCTCTTGCTTCCCTTGCCCTGGTCATATCCAGTCTGTTTCTCTTTCTTTCTGCTCTGGACTCTTCCAGATGCCTCTGGATATTTTCTCTCTCTTATTCACAATAAAACCTTCCCCTCATGATGGAGTGATCATGTTAGCAGTTTCTTTCCTTCTCCCGCTGGCATACATATGATACTAAACACCTGGGCGGGGTACGAATGAGCCCTTTTCCAAGGGGGCTGGCCTCTCCTAAATGAACCAAACTGCTGGTTTGACTGTCCTTAGGCATGGGTTGTAGCACGAATCTTAAAAGGTCTTATTAATAAAAACAAACCTGGAGCCAGGTACTGGGGGTCAACGCTAGAAGATCAGAGAAGCAGAACCAGCCACAGCTTCCTCACCTCGCAATTCCTCAGCTGATCCTGTTTCCTCAGACTGGAAGCCTCTATGTCCTTATCCAAATGGATCTCAGCTGAACTGCTTCTCAAAAGCCTAAAAGATTAACCAGGCTTAGTTCCTCGTCCTCACGCCTTATATACCTTTCTGCTTTCTGCTATCACTGCCTGGGATTAAAGGAGAGAGTCACTATGCCTGACTGTTTCCAGTGTGGCCTTGAATTTGCCGAGATCCATCCGGATGGATCTCTGCCTCCCAAGTGATAGGATTAAAGGCATGTGTGCCACCATTTTCTGGCCTCTATGTCTAGTGGCTGTTCTGTTCTCTGACCCCAGATAAGTTTATTAGGGTGCACAATATTTTGGGGAACACAATATCACCACAATGGATCATTTGTTGCTGCTACCTTCTGTCACCCACTCCATTTGACTCCAAATTTTAGAGCCTGCCTCTCCAGCTGCATCTCCTCCATCTGCTCTAACCACTCATCTCTCCTCAACTACTCTGGAAAGTGCCAGCTCAGCCTCAGTCTCCTCAGATTCTGGAGCTTACTGCTGCAAAGGTCATACTGGTATGTCAGGCAGCTTCTCTGGCCCTACCAGGCACCAATCATGTGGAAAGAGACGCCTCTCCATTTTGTTTTGGGACATCCCTCTCTAACAAGTCTCTCAGTCTACTTGGGGATGCCCCGGACTGGAATTCTCGTCACCAGGGCACTTACCCTTCCCTCTCCACCCTCGCTTTCCCTCCACATATATTCTCAGCTCACTTTGGGAGCTTGCTCTGTCTCTCCTGAAATCTCCTCCATCTCATACTTGCCCTGTTCCTGGCTGCTCCTCCACCCATCTCTCAGTTCACTCTAGGAGTTTGCTGTCTCTTTTGCTTGCTGCTGGAGTCTGAATTCCATGGGCTCTTACTAGGCTACACACCTGTCTTCTTGAATCTCTTTCTTTCCTCAGACTCACATGTTGGGGAGCAGTCCCCCACACTTACTTATCCCAGGAAATCTTGAGGAATAAGGCATAAGAGACTTAGTTAGAAATAGAGAGGAGAGAAAGAGAGAGAAAACACAGGATAGACTCAGGTGGACCTGGATCCTTATCCACCAGCCCAGAACTTTATTCCAAAGGTCTATTTATAACAAGTCCAAGGGGTGGAGCAAAAGACCTCCCCCTTGCTAGTTAGACCCTTACAAACACCTGGTACCCAAGCCCGTGGTCCAATCAACCTCCCATGCAGCCCTGCTAGGTACAGCCACTAGGAAACCTAGTGGGCTACAACACTCCCAGAGTTCATTAAAGCCTTACTGTCTTATACCAAAAGGCTTGGGTTCAGTATAAACTAGATAATCAGTTTCAGTGGCCAATAGATGACACACTCTGTTTCCAAATTTTCCCAGAGTCTAACAACTTCTGCCACTCCACGAGAAAATGATCCCCAAATCTCTTATCTCTAAGCTTACTCTGGTCTCCACTCTCAGAATCTCTCATCTCCAGGCCTTCTTTACTCTCCGCTCACTCCGGTCTCTCCCTCTGATCACCAAGTTCAGTTTTACAGAGATTCAAATGTTATTTGGGTGTGGATGCTGTTAAACATCATCACATGCTGCTCTAAGCTATGAAAAAGATGGATCTGGAGTTGGGTTACAACCTGCTCTCCCTAGACCCAAGCATGTTTATTTAAAAAGTTTTCTACAAAGTCTCTGTCCTGGATCACACTGGCCACACGATTCTGTGACAGAGAAAAGAGAGCAGAACAGAACAGCCCAGGCCAGGGAAAGACACTATGCTTTAAAACAGCTGAAATGTAAACCATTCCCAATAAAAATTATTTGCTTCTTATCGCATACTCCTTCTCTTGGTTTTGTTTACCATCTTTAAAAATGACAAAGTGTAATCACAGATATTTAACCCTGTACATACCTCCCTTCTTGTATATCTCTAAAAAGTTTTGCTAAAGTGTAAACTTTATCTTAGGATCTGCAAGATCATTATGAAAACTCTCTTATCTCAAGATTTGTAAGCTTATCCGGTGTGGTTGAAAAAAAATCTATAAAAATCTGCAACAAAATGTTAAGACTTGTAACAGAAAGGTTGGCAGTACAAAAAAAATTATACATAGGTAAACTTAATTTGCTACAGCATACTTGTAGCTTTTGTTTAGCAAAAGGGATCTGCTACAGCATATAATATACATAAGTCTGATTCAATTCTTGCTTATAAAAATAGAACTTATTAATGACAAATTTTTAGTAATTAAGGTTTAAAAGACCTAAGTTTGTAAAGGTTTACTTAGCTTAACAAAAATTGACCAACCACTTAGGTCTTTGCTGTGTACAATACCAGGCCTCTAAGATATTTTAGATAAGGAACAACGTAAGTTTGATGGCTAAGGTTTTTAAATTCCTAAGGTCTATTCAGACTAGCAAAAAAAAAAAAAGACTTAAACATATATATCTAGCCTCTTTGTCTTTGCTAACTTTGTTAAGCATTAGCTATTTGGATAAACTGAGTCATATACGAAACTGTGATATTCTGTAAAGGTAGACGATGAAAAGATCAGGAAAATAGGGTTCCCAGTTTCTCTGTGGACTATATTTATAGTTTAAAGTTTTATTTTGATTCTAAAGGATCTTCAATTAAATCTTCAGTTCAAAGTTTTAAGGGTTAAACTTAACCGGGATAAAACTGGAAAATCTTAAAACTGTAAAAGCTACTAACTTGTTGTAAACTGTTAAAGATAACACATGCAAATTAAAGGTCAGTCACCTTATAAGTGATCAAATTCTTTAATGTGCTCAAAACTATGCTAAGCACAAATATAACTCATTTATAGGGACAAGCTTCTATATATATTATCAAAATTAAGCCTGAAGTAAGTAACTAAAACAAAAATGGTTTGCTTAAAATCAGGTATACTTAATATATTACATGATGGCCCTCAAACCATCAGAGAGGTCTGCTGGCTATGACTATGTCCTCTGATAGACAAAAATACCAGATTCTGGTAGCAGCAGTTATCTCCAAAGAAGACAGACAGCAACAAACTCCCCCTGGAGCTTGCTTCAAGTGTAGTAACTGGTCTAAGAACTGCCCCATTCCTTGCCCACCACCAGGGCTCTGCCCAAACTGTAGACACTGTTGGGTTGACTAGCCTATTCTACCTTCCCAGGTTCCTCCACGGGAAAATCTCTCAGATCTTCTGGGTCTGGCAGCCAAAGGCTGATGCTATCTTGAGTGATGATAGCTGGAAGACTGAACACTTTCTTGCGTGGCAGTGAAGACTGAGGACCTCTACCCTCAACAAACCATTAAGATCGCTATGGAGGAGCCCAGGCTGGCTGTCCAGGTAGTAAGTAAGTCTTTGTTATTCATAATTGGTAACAAGGCCATTAGGTTTATACTTCTTATTCCGATTTATTCTTCTCAGATCTCTGTGATGGCACTGAATGGTGAATCCTAGCCTTATCACACTTTAGCACCAGCAAGCCTACCTCAGCCAGCTCCTCCCCACAAGGTTGCCACTGCCTGGTCAGTCCATTTCATGTGTAAAAACCAGGCCTTACTTTCCTTAGCTCTCCTAGGGTCTCCTGATGAGAAAGGCAAACTCACAGACAGGTTCACCTTGCTGACAGGCTTTGTGCTGAGAAAGATAAACCCATACAACAGGTTTCAATAAAGGACAAACCCAAGTCATCACACTGCTATTACTGAAAATTGGCTTTCTACTACTCCTTTATTTAGAAGAGCTTGTTTTCCAATGATTGCTCTCAGTTGTCAAGTGCCTATGTCTCATGGTAAATGACTGGGTGCTTCCAGATAAAAGGAAGAGAAAAAGCTTAAAGTTTGTGTAAGTTGTGAAGGTTTGAGAAAGCGATTGAAGGCATGTAGAAAAAAAAAATAAGACTTAAAGATCATATGTAATGTTAAGGCCTCAGAAGTTCAGAGTTTTAACATATTAATTAATGGAATTCTGATAAACTATTAATCTGGCCTTGGTAAAGCACTGGATACTATTATTGTAGTCACAGGCTCACAGTTTTTGAGTTTCCTTTGGTTGTTTTCTAAATATCAACTTAAAGTGATTCTCATTGTGCTAAAAACATCTCTGTTGAATCTATATATATCCAACCCTTTGGACAGAGGATAGTGTTCATGCGTTTACCCCAGAACCACCTTTTGGGTCCTCAAAACTCTCCTTCTCTTTGTTCTCTTTTCTGCCAAGAAACGTTTTTCATACTACAAATGAATGTTTATGTTTTTATTATGTTGATGACTTTCCAGGCTGTATACTTGCTCTGGTTCAAAGGCATGAGTCTACTCCAGCTGTTTATAGACTCTGGTTAACTGCTTTTCCTACAATGATGATTTCAGTGCAGATTACAATGGTCATCCTTCTGTCCCTAGCCTCTATCCGTTACAGCAGATTTCTGCTCAGCTGACAAACACCATCTGGGAACCAATTGCAGAACTGGTGAGCCTTGTACTTGCTGAAAGCTTATGTGATCAAGGCCAGCCAATGTGGCTGCTCCCTGTCTCTTCAGGCTCAGTCGGCCCACCACCAGATGCATCTGATGAAACTTCCCAAGTTTCCTTCCTTTGCCTGACTCCCTTCCCCCTACCCACCTTTGACCTGTATTCCAGCCTTCCTGAGTCCACAACAACATCCCAATCTCCACTGTGAAGCAATCAGAGACTATGTTGCCCCTTATCATCAACAAAAAAATTGGAATGTTAGGCCTCACAGGCAGTCCATGTGTACAGAAATGAGCTCAAGCTGGACTATAGAAAGTTTTCTGGTCGTTAGATAAAAGCCAGCATTCCCCCAGGAACTTGTGAAGGAAGTTTTCCACCCCCCAAAAAGAGTCCTTTCCCTTACCTCTGGCGAGAGGGACACAGACTCTTTATTGACATATACCTGTGTCATCTATCAGAATATCAAAGCCTGTGCTGGACTCCAGGGTCCTTCAGTATCACAAGTGTTATACATTTCCAAGTCCATGCTAGCGTCCTAACCCTTCCCACCTCCTCTTCTACCCTAACGTCCCTCCAGCTCAGGAGAGCCCCTCCCTGCTGCTACTCA
This sequence comes from Peromyscus attwateri, assembly GCA_902168425.1. Classification (NCBI taxonomy): domain Eukaryota; kingdom Metazoa; phylum Chordata; class Mammalia; order Rodentia; family Cricetidae; genus Peromyscus; species Peromyscus attwateri. The sequence goes on along the minus strand of CABHPP010160265.1, from coordinate 1,953 downwards.
TCCTCACATCCCTGCTACTCTTGCTGCTCTCTTTTGCTCTTCCCTCCCTGTTATCTTCTCTCTCTTCTATCTTCTTGCTTCTCTGTCTGTGTTCTATTTCCCATCTCATGCTCATTACTCTCTCCCAATCTCCCGCTTCCCTAGCCCTAGCCATGCCCAGTCTGGCTCCCTTTCTGTCTGCTCTGGACTCTTCCAGATGCCTCTGGATATTTTCTCTCATTCACAATAAAACCTTCCCTTAATAAAGGAGTAGTGGTCATGTCAGCAATGTCTTTACTGTGCCCCCTCACATATAGCCCCAATCCACAAAAGCCTTGTTAAACCACAGGTAGGAACCCATAATAGCAACATGTTTCCTAGGGTCCGGTCTCAGAATACAATACTTCTGCTTACTTCATGTTTCTTAAGGCTTCACTTGTGAGCCTATAATAAACTCATTTCTGAAAACTAACTCTCCAATTGTGCTTTAAATTCACTATTTGAGTTCACGAGACAGAAGAAACAGGAGTCACTGGCCCAGGGTGGTTTGGGTGGGTATTGATTTTCTAGGATCCTGGCCTACAAACTATTGTCCACCCGAGGCAATAAAGCCTCCACTGTTCTCAAGAACCTTAGATCTGTCCCACCTTCTACCAGCAGTAGTCTATGCATCTGGACATAAATATTTAGTAGGAAGTTTGGCAACATGTCCTTTGAGCCAAACAAGTGTCTATGATCTGTCAAGTCATGTGACTTTGACCAGGCCAACAATACCAGGCATGAACTCTATTCTAAGGAGTGAAACTCAGACACAGCCAGAAATCAGTTGGTTATTACTATAACAGTCATACCACTGTTGCACCAGTAAGTACCCCTTGGCTGGCAAGCTGGTATTGTAATGTGTAAGGTCCAAACCTGTGAAAGAACATTACTACGTTTTCATCCCTAGATGCCTGAAAAACAACTTCAAAGACAATGAAATGTTTTCCAACAGAGAGGAAGCTTCCAGCTCAGGTATGGAATGGTTTCTCCGTATTCTACAACTAAAGTATGTGGTGTCTTCAATAACAATCTCTTACCACACCATTCTGGTAGGCAACTAAATGTAATGGCCATCATTGCCTGTATAGTTTTGGGGGTCTCCAACAGCTCCTAGGGGAGTGTCTCACACTTAGCACTGAGGTTTTTGTTTGGTAACTGTCTCTGTCCGGGTTTCTATTGCTGTAATTAAATACCATGGGAAAGGTTTATTTTGCTTACACCTCCAGCTAACAGTCCATCACTCAGGGAAGTCAGGGCAAAAACTCAAGCAAGACAGGAACCTGGAGGTAGGAATTGATGTAGAGGCCATGGAGGGGAGCTGCTACTGGCTCCTCTTCATGGCTTTCTCAGCATGCTTTCTTATAGAACCCAAGACAATCAGCCTAGGGGTGGCACCACCCACAATGGGCCCTTCCGCACCGATCACTAATTAAGAAGATGCCCGCCGGGTGGTGGTGGCACACGCCTTTAATCCCAGCACTTGGGAGGCAGAGGCAGGTGGATCTTTGTGAGTTCAAGGCCAGCCTGGTCTACAGAGCGAGATCCAGGAAAGGCGCAAAGCTACACAGAGAAACCCTGCCTCGAAAAACCAAAAAAAAAAAAAAAAAAAAAAAGAAGAAGAAGAAGATGCCCTAGAGGCTTGCCTATGACTTGATCTTGTGAAGGCATTTTTCTCAGTCGGTATTTCCCTCCTCTCAGATGACTCTAGCTAGTGTCAAGCTGACATAGAACCAGCCAGTACAATAACCAATATCTTCCGGTGTCAGCATTATCCACCCATGTGTAACACTTCCATTTAAAGTTTTCTTTTTAATTATATTTTTAAATTAGCTTTTAAAGTAGCAGACTTCTGCGTGACTTCTTTCTACATGCATAATTTTGTTTAACCATTCTCCTTGATTCCACATTCCTCTTAAACCTTGTCAACTCCAG
>CABHPP010160264.1:0-20990 GCA_902168425.1 Peromyscus attwateri | reverse complement strand
GTCAGCCTCAGATATAAGTTCCTCAGGAGCTGTCTACCTTGTGTTCTGAAAGATAGTCTCTTGCTGGGACTATCTTTCAGAGGGACTCCACAATTAGGATAGCTGATCAGCAAACCCAAGGGATCCACTTGTCTATACATCTCCACTGTTAGGATTGCAAGTACGGGCCACCCACACCAGCTTTACATGTGCATTCTGACACTGGAACTCAGGTTCTTGTACTCACAGGGCACGTGCTTTACTGATTGCTCTGTCTTTCCAGCCTTGCATTCTCTGATTTATCATCAGACTTTCTCTAGGATTTTAGATCGGAAGGGGGTTCTCTCTGACTCATATTGGGCAGCTCTAGGTAGAGGGAGTTTCTCTCCATTTTGATTGCTGTTGAGTTGACATCCATCCCATATTTATGGAATATATGGAATCAGCATAAATCCTAACCAGGAACAGTCCCTCACAGGGGCTCTTACGCAGAGCAGGCTTTGCCTCCTTATGAGCTGTTTATATGTAATTAAGTCAGGGTGCTGGAGCTGGCTTTCCAGCCTTCTTCTTGCCTGGGGTCTAGGATCTGTGACCATCCAGGTTAATTGTGCCCATTTGCTCTTCCCTCCCCTGTGCCAGCTGGAGATGGAGAATCCCCTCCTGGAAGGCAGAGTCCTTTGAAGCCCAGGCTGCCTCCTAACAGGGACCAAGGAGCGGAGTCCCAACGTTAGGGTTCATCCTCCTCCCTCCCTCCTCCTTCCTCCCTCCTCCTCCCTCCCTGAGAGGAAAACCACGTGGAATATTTGTCCTCTGTGCTTTGTTCCTAAAACAAACAATGTTTAGCTAAGTATGGTGCAAAGGGTTAGCAGTCGCCACAGTGATAAATGCGTGGTAACCACAATGAGGAGGTGAAGTGGGGGTGTTTATGATCGCAGTGGAGATGGGCTACAAAAGGCAGAAATCATCAAAATGTGGATCTGCAGTTTTCTGTTTTTATTCTTAGAAGCTTGTTGTTGGCTCCAGTGGGAGAGCAGTTTCTTTTCTTTTTTCTTTTTCAAGGCAGGGTTTCTCTGTGTCGTTTTGGTGCCTGTCCTGGATCTCGCTCTGTAGACCAGGCTGGCCTCGAATTCACAGAGGTCCTCCTGGCTCTGCCTCCCAAGTGCTGGGATTAAAGGTATGCACTACCACTGCCCAGCCTTATTTTTAGCCTATTGCTTATTAGCAGGTAGATGACTTAGTCCAATTAGGTGTAAGGTAAAGCTCCAATTTTCATTTTTTTCTCCTTTCTGTCTTTAACTAAAAAACTATTTTATTTAAAGAATCACATATGAAGGCCTAATAGAATCTAATAATTAAATGGCCGGATTTTTCTGGCCAATAGAGATTTGGTGGGAATACAAATTTTAAAAAGAGTATTAAGTGATGCTGTGTGTTTGGATATAGTAATTTATTACTTATTTAGTTTTGGGTCAGAGCCTCATTATATAGCCCAGGCTGATCTCAAATTCACAATCCTCCTGCCTTAGCCTCCAAAGCACCAGAATAAGCACATATTGCTATACCCATTAGACTACTAAATACGGAAATATGATGGTATAAGATGGAGAGAATTATTGATGAAATAGTCCAGAGCTGGAGATAGTAGGCGAGGTTTCATGCTCGTATTAGTTATTTTTCTTATTGCTATGACAAAAAAACTCGACAAAAATTACTAAAGAGAGAAAAGTTTATTTCATCTTAGAGTTTGAAGGTACCATCCTACAGAGCAGGAAAGACATCACGGAGGAATAGGAGGTGGCTGGTCACGTTCCATCCTCTGTCAGGAAGCAGAGATGGGTGAATGCTGGTGCTCAGCTCCATTTCTCTTTTTATGTAATCTGGGGTCCCAGCCCAAGATGGTGCTGCCTCTCTCCCCAGTTATACCCTCCTGGACATACTTAGAGGTAAGTTTTATGGTGATCCTCAATCCAGTCGAATTGATAACCAAAATTAACTATAACAGCATCCTGGTAGGAGGGTTATCTCTGTCTGGGAACATAGTCAATGCATTAATAATAGAAAGAAAGAAATAGCCAATATCATGTAGGCAAGTGAGGTTGTAATGGTGGAGTGATGGGGCTGTCTTTTTCTTTAGTCATTTCAATTCCCTGAAGTATCAGTCTGACAGTGACGGTGGGGAAGGGGGATTTTAAACATAAGAAAGAACAGAAAATATGGATAGGCATCTAGAAATGTGAAAAAGTGAAAGAGGTAAGAAGTCCAGCTTATACTCAAGGCAACAGTAAACCACCAATATAAATGGAAAGTATGCTACATTCTTAGAATGTATTTTTTATATAAATAATGAAATCAGATTTCCTATCCTAGTTGCAAGAAAATAAACTTCTTTCTTTTTTGGTATACTATGCGATGTGTCTTAGACTAAGGAATTCTAATCCTAGGTACCAAGTTTGGCCCTTACAGTCTCCAGCTGTCACCTTATCTACAAAGAGATTGGGGTACTCCTTGCTCCCATTCTCCTCTGAGAAGTGCACTAGAGCCCCTCTTACTAGAAAGCAAGGCTGTATGAAATACCAGTTCTGGCCGGGCGGTGGTGGCGCACACCTTTAATCCCAGCATTTGGGAGACAGAGCCAGGCGGATCTCTGTGAGTTCGAGGCCAGCCTGGTCTACAGAACGAGATCCAGGAAAGGTGCAAAGCTACACAGAGAAACCCTGTCTTGAAAAACCAAAAAAAAAAAAAAAAGAAAAGAAGAAAGAAAGAAAGACCAGTTCTTTACATCAGTCCTAAGACCACTCACGTGAGAAACAGAACTAGTGAGCATGTTTGTACCCAACTGAAGCTCCCCTCATCCGTCTCACAGCATCTCCTGAACCCACATACCAACACAACTTTAACATGCATGGGTGATACATATGAACCAATACACTAATGAGTTCTCAGGTACATGTGATGTTTCACATCCTTCAACTTGTAAAAATAACTGTATGAACTCTCTCTCTCTCTCTCTCCCTCCCTCCTTCCCTCCCTCCCTCTCTCCCTTCCTTCCTTCCTTCCTTTCTTTCTTCCTTTTAAAAGCACTTCTAAAAATAGTCTTAGTTGTGCCAAAGCTGCTGAAATTTCAGGAACATAAATCATTCTCTTAATCAGCATAACTAGAAAAAACTAATACTTAAAATATATTTACATTGTATTTTCATTCATTCAACCACATCAATGAGAAAGCCTTATAAAAAATAAACATGATACAGTGTTGACATAAAAATTAATAGGCATTTGTGGATAAGCCTTCAGATGCTTTGTTACAGTATAATGTAAAATAAAAGGAACTTGGTGTAACACAACTAATTATCGTATGTATTCAAACATAGCATAGCTTAGCTCTATTTCCAAAACAGAATACCTTTATTCGGTGGAAGTTTGAATTAACAGAATTCGTTGCTAAAGAGCTGCTGGGCGGCCCCTATCCATGGTGCAGTAAAGCTTTTCTATTTGAACCGGAAGTGGCTCTAACGGAAGCTGAATGGAATTGTCCTAATGCTCTGTTTAAAGTCTTTGTCACGGTTACCCGATGCTGTCAACGTGACACAAATCTAGAGTCACATAGGAAGAGGGACCCTTCACTAAAGAATGGCCTAGATCAGATTCACCTGTGGCAATGTCTGTGGGGCATTATTTCTTTTAAAAATATTTTAATTATTTTTCATGTATATGGGTGTTTTTGCCTGTTTTCACATCTGCCTACCACATGTGTGCAGTGCCCATGAAGGCCAGAAGAGACTGTTAGATACCCTGAAACTGGAGTTACAGACAGTTGTGAGCTGCCATGTGGGTGTTGGGAATTGAACCTGGGTCCTTCGGAAGAGCAGCCAGGGCTTTTAACCAGAGAGCTGTCTCTCTAGACCCAACTCATTATTTCTCAATTGCAATGTGAAGGAAAAGGGCCCAGCTCACTTTGCCACCCCTGCTGGGCTGTGTAGGAAGGCAGCTGAGGAAGCCACAGGGAGCAAGCCGGTAAGCAGCATTCCTCAGTGGTCTCCTCTTCAGTTCCTGCCTCTATGTCCCTGCCTTGAGCTCCTGACTTGCAGTCCTTCATGATAGACAATGACCTATAAACCAAATAAACTCTTTCCTCTCCAAGTTGCTTTTGGTCATGGTGTTTATCACAGCAAGCAGAAGCAAGCTGAAACACCCCCTTTCGTCACCTTGCTACCATACTACCAAACACTGAAATTCTCATCTTTAGAATACCTTGTATTCACTATGACATTAGCTCCAGACTCATAAAAGCCCAGAATCATGGACTCAATCTGTACTGGCAAGGACCGGGAAGGATCTCAGATTTTTCTTATGCTAACAAGTTAGCTATTTACCATTTCTTGGATCCAGGCAGACAATATGGAAAAAGGAAAATTTATTACTCAAAGACGTATAAGTGACTGAAAACCATTTGCTCTGGTTCCGACAGCTCCACCCTTCACTGAGCAACACAATAGACAGCTGCCAGCATGTGCAAAGGATGCATTAGAAGGGAGAGTTCTGGACTTAGGAACACTGCTATTTTAATGGGAAATAATTTTGTACACCATTAGCTATGAAAGGGGCACCACCTTCATCACACTGAACAAGAAACAAACATATAACTTTTGGAAGAAGAGACGATATTCAGCTTCCAAGACTGTTTTCTGCACAAACTGAAAAAGATAATTCTGAGCCAAAGCAATCTTAATGAACCGGCTTTATATAGTTTCTGTAACTTGATAACACCCTCAAGTTGGATGTTAGGTAAATAATTAGTGAATCACCTGACTCCTTATGTGAGTCTAACTTTAATTAGCTAATCAATGCCTTAGAACCTCCAAGACCTTGATTTTTTTTCTTTTTGAGAAACCCTAGTGATGGTGTTTATCTACTCTTGTATGGTTGGTTCCCTCTCAGCCTCATGACATCTCAGTGTTTGCCCATGTGACTGTTGTTTTCCTATAGACAACCATGAACAAACAGATACCTATCATTTAAAGGTAGCTCACTCTTTGATCCATACCAGTGCACCTTAATGAAATGAAATTATGAATAAAATATCAATAACTCTGCCAACATGCAAACGCATGAGAGGTATACGGAAACTTGTGGTCCCCCAGGAACTTATATAACAAAGGTCAGCGGCTTCAATCTCCACTGAGATCCAAATCCTTTCCAAGGAAGGTCAGCCCTGTTCAGCAGTGTGGTCAGATCATCTTTTAAGCATTTTTTATTAAAAAATGTTATAGTAAATACCAGTTTTGTCTCCTGGGCCTCCTTTCATACTTTGTTCCAGGAAGAACATGTGTTTTCTTTTTTCTTTCTTTCTTTCTTTCTTTCTTTCTTTCTTTCTTTCTTTCTTTGTTTTTCTGTGTGGTTTTGGTGCCTGTCCTGGATCTTACTCTGTAGACCAGGCTCACCTTGAACTCACAGAGATCTGCCTGGCTCTGCCTCCCACGTGCTAGGGTTAAAGGTGTGCACCACCAGCGCCCAGCAGAAAATGTGTTTTTTCAAACAACTATAGTGTGTATGCCTCTACTTATTCCTGGAACTTTGCTTCTTATAATCTTATTGCCTGCTGTCTCTTTAACCATCCAGGTAGCATTCTACTAAAGGTAGTCTGACTTGTCTACTTTTAAAAGTAATGCTCACAAAAAAATATTTTAGTAGCATTTAAATAAGTCCTAAATAGAAATAGGGAAGAATTGAGTAGGATAGAACTTTGGTTTCTTTGTTTATATATTACATGGGTTTGCTAACTTAACCTAAACTGCATTTCACCTCTAATGATTGAGAATGAACTACAAGCTAAAATCTCTATCACTAACCCTGTCTACCACACCATAACATTCATTCCATGTCATTTTTGTTTATATTTATTGGTAAAATTAAATTTTGGCTTCAATACTTCCTCTAAGTGTTGGAAAAGTCTCCTAGGTTCTGGAAATGAAATGTTATACTTTCAGCCTCAAAGCATCTGAAAGTTTAGTAAGCCTACAATCATAAACCCTTCATTAAAGTGTGAAGCGGGACAGAGCTGGGGACAGCATCCTGTATCCTTCACCAGAATCTCCCTCAGGTTTGCCTTGAGGAATGTCCACCATACACAATTGTTAACAAAAGAGTCCATCTACCTAAACTTTCTCCTGAAGCTTCCCTGTCAAAGCCTTTTTTTGTGGCAGTTCTTTGACTGCTGTACTTCTGTATTCCATTCTTCTCTCAGTCCCAACACCTAAAGAAAGTGGTTAGGATGCCTTTACATCTTCATTCTGACTCCATGATGGCACCCACAGTCACTGCCACGCGTTCTTCATCATCTCATGTTTTTTTCTGTGTACAGTTGGCCTTCTGTATTGATGCACTCCACATGAGTACATTCAACCAACATCAAATGGGAAATATTGGGGGAAAACTGTGTTTATCATGAGTAGACTTTTTCTTGTTATTATTCCCCAGTATAACAAGTATTTATATAGTACTTATATTGTTATAAGGCTTATATACATTCGAGATGATTTAGAGGACATAAGAGGATGTGCATAGGTTACTATGCAATATTATTTTCATTTTATGTAGGAGATTTGAACAACCAAAGATCTTTTAGCATCCTGGGAGTGGTGGTGGATGGTTATCAAAGCATTCCTCCTGATATTAGAGCTCTTGTTGGGTGGCTCATCTCTATGCCTACCATGGAATTTTCCTAGAGAATTCTGATGTCTGTGCCCCTCATTACGGTTTGATTTGACCAACAAAACCCATAGAGGTGTGTGCTGCTCTAAGCCTTGGGGCACTTGCTGTCCAGCCCATATGCCAGCTTGCTGCTGGCACGTTGCCGTGGCTCATTTAGTTCAGACCTAAAGAACCATCCAGCAGAGTCAGCTCAAACCACTAGCCCACAGAAAAGTGATTACTATTCTAAACTTCAAAGTTTTGGTGAAAGTTCTACAGTAGTAGGTAACTGATGTGCTTATGAATATAATAATCACATTTGCAGATGGCGATTAGCATTTGAATTTTCATTTCTTATTTTACTCTTTATTGGTGTCATATAAATATTTATCTTAAAAATAAGTAAATGGAAGAAAAATGGTAGCCTCATCATAAACGCATCCCCTACACATAAACAGCATTTCATAGCCACGTTAGTCAGATCCTACCTTCACAATTTAACCGATAGCCATAGATACATAGACAAGTTTCACTGTCCTTATGATTTGGAATTTTCTGTGTTTGTAGAATGGAGATGGCATGACAAACAACATTCTTTCAAAGCCACAAATCATATGACACAGGGTATGTGAGGGGAAAATACTTAAAGAGTGACCTCAAGGTACTTAAGAGCCAGCAGGGGTATCTAGTCCACTTTCTAACACACATATGAATTGATAAAGATAGAAGAACTAAGTTTTTGTTTGTTTGTTTGTTTGTTTTTTTGTTTGTTTGTTGTTTGTTTTTTTGAGACAGGGTTTCTCTGTGTAGTTTTGGTGCCTGTCCTGGATTTCACTCTGCAGACCAAGTTGGCCTCGAACTCACAGAGATCCGCTGGCTCCGCCTCCTGAGTGCTGGGACTAAAGGCGTGCACCACCACCGCCTGGTGTGCACCACCGCTACCCAGCAAGACCTAAGTTTAACCAAATCAGCATTTATTCAGTGATGTACTGTGTGGAACGCATGATTACGGTGATGAGATCACTGTAATTTGTAAGGTCTTGATTGGACAGCATAATGTTCACAGGAACTTCAAGCCTATATCTTCCAAGTACCAAATACTGAAGAAACTGAACTCATTTCCAAGAATTACAGCTGAAATTTGAGGATTACTGAGTGACCCTAAAGCCCAGCCCAGTAGATAGGGGGGTAGAATCCTCTGAACTACCAATTGAATTCTCTGTTTCCCTCAGAGGTGTGCTGGGAAGTCAGCACAACCACACTACAAGGACCAAGAATAATCATTGCAGTAGTGGCTCCTAGATGACGATCAAGGAAGGGGAAGTGTACTGAACAGACACAAAGCAGAGACACCTTGGATCTTGTGACGCATTCATTATGAACACATGACTGAGTTAGAAATGATAGTACACACCAGTGGAAGATATAATGATACCCATATAGAACTGGATCAGGAGGTTGATCTGACTTTGAAAGCACTGTTGGTGCTCACATGACGTTGGAGAACTCACATAATCTCTCTGAAACTCAATTTATCCCTCTAAAAAAAAATGGAATGTGTAACTGTTACCTCAGGGTCATACCAGAAATTCAGTAACACAACAGAGAAGAAAACAACTGTTACACAATATTTTCTCATCTCCTGACATGGACTCCCTCAAATACCAAATGTGGAGTGTAGAAAGATCAAAAAGATATAACACCCACATCCAAGAAACTGAAGAAACTGAGAAGCATCAACTGTAAGTTTAGAAGGAAGATCACTGTGATGGGTAATTTTGATTGTTGACTTGATGAGATGTAGAATCACCATGGGAACAGACTTCTACACGTGTCAGTCAGGGAGTTTCTAGATGATGTTAATTGAGGCAGGAAGACTCTCCCCAAATGTGGGTGTCACCATTCCATAGCTGGAGCCCTGGACTGAATAGAAATGAGAATGTGAACCTGGTACTAGTTTTCATCACTCTCTGCTTCCTGACTCCAGATTAAATGATGTGACTAGCTCTTATCACATGACTTCTTCACTATGACGAACTGTCTTTCCTCTAACTGTAAGCCAAAAGTAAATCCTCCTTTAAATTGTTTTTGTTTTTCAGGCATTTTGCCACAGCAACAAAGCAAGTGTCCCAAATATTTGAGGGAGTCCCACAGAGTTGCCACACGTTTTCAGGGATATCTGGATCCCCTCTTGGGATTTTAATTCTTGTTAGTATGAATTTAAGAATGGACTCAGGAGAAAGCTTGAGGATAACTTTATTAGGTTTAAAAGAAAATCCTGAAAGCAGGGAAGCTGTAAATCCCATCAGGTGCCCAGAGTTAGGAAATAGAGAAGACTCAAGAAAGACATGTCATTTGAGTTAGGCTGGGCGGTGGTGGCACATGCCTTTAATCCCAGCACTCGGGAGGCAGAGCCAGTCGGATCTCTGTGAGTTCGAGGCCAGCCTGGTCTCCAAAGCAAGTTCCAGGAAAGGCTCAAAGCTACACAGAGAAACCCTGTCTCGAAAAAAAAAATTGTCCATGAGGCCATTTGTCTGCAAGTAATGGAGCTTTAGAGAAAGAGTTAAGCCCAAAATGTTAAGGAAAGTATATTGAGAAAACAAGAAATAAATGAAGAAAAGGAAGAGCTATGCTTTTGAGTCAGGATTCAGGAAAGGAGACAGACCCAGCAGAACCTCACTGCAGCTCTGTAATGTCTGCAGTAGGGATGGGGAATTCTGGGAAAGAAAAGCACATGAACACATTTAGAGGATAATTATTCCTCCTATTTCTTTAGCATAGTTTAAGGCAGACCTGTTTCTGTCCTCCTGCCCTGCAGGGGGTGGGGAGGTGGGAGGGTGGAGGGGTGGGGGGAAGGGGGATGGTCTTTTGACCAGGTGATTGAGCTGCCCAACTAGGTTATTTCTGAAGGGAGGAGACAGTGGCATGCTTTGGGCTAATGGTAGATCTTGTCCTTTACTGAATGTAAAAAGAGTAACTAAAACCCTCACCTCAAACAAGAACAGTTGAGTATATACGGACTATGGGAGGAGTTACAGGCCTTGAAGATCAAAGGGTCTGATCACTGAAGTAGGACAAGGATCATTCTATGGAAGTAGAAGAAGTAGAGAGAATGTAGAGCTCTGGAGCCTAACATCTTGTCCTTCAGCTGTGAAAGCATGGTTCTTTCTCTAGGATCTTTAGTAAATTAATAAACAATAAAAACTGTTGGCTCTGCATGCAGCTTCTGTCTTCAAAGATCAGCAAGCCTCAAATGCTTACTTACAACGCATTCAAAGCTGCTTAGTTAATGAACAATGGAGCAGCTTGAGGCTTGTAATTGGCATGCTAAAGCTGGACCAATGGCAGAACAGCTCTTAACTGACCCCAAATTAATAGGTGAAGGGTTCAGGGCGATTTGGAAATGGTGGTGGGGAGCAGCTGTTAGCTGTTTCCATTTCAAGCAACATTTCTGGGCTTGAACCAGGCCACACAAAGTCACTTTTAGCAGATGATGGAGTTAAAATTACAGCAATAGATATCTGTTCCTCAATGAGCTCCCAAGATGGAGCCTCTGCTGCGTGCGTTAAGTGCAGGCCTGGTTTTTGTGCTGAGAAGGTCCCACCTTGATCCTTTAATAAAAGCAAGATGAAGGAGAACTCAGGTTCACTTGCTCTGCCCTTGGTGAAGTGTATTGTCTTCTGGCTGCGTTGCTCTCATGAAAGCTCACTTGGCCATTTTTTTTTCCTTTTCTGCTCTCCAACAAATGTCTAGAGGGCCATCTTAACCTAAGGGTGTCTCATCCAAGGGTGGACATGTTTCGGAAGCTCTCCAGTAACATTTTCATGAGGTAATGGTTCAGTTACACCTTGGAAACACCAGAAGGGGAAGCTTAGTGGGCAAGGAAGGTGATCCCTAAGAGAGATTCGAGATGTGTGGCGAGTCTGGAGGTTTCCACCAGCAATTAACTTCAAGCTTTTCTCTATTAACTTGAAGTTACTCAGCAGCAACACAGAAAAAAAGTTATTACTGAAAATGTCTGTGAAGGTTTGGGAACGTAGCTATCAATCATATGTTAGTCTTCACAAAAAAAAAGGTTTTAGTCAGTTTTCTCCGCTGTGATCAGCATCAAAAAACCCCAATACTTGATGCTAATTTTTTTGCTTCTTACACCATAGCAACAGAATCAAAAGGCCTCTCATTGTGAGGGCCTATTGTGTCTTAAAACAAAACAAAATGGAACCAGAAAGAGCACCATTTAACAAGAAAGCGGTATGCTGACCCTCCGCGGACTAAAAGCTGTTAATCAAGTTTAAATTTAGCTCCCACGAAGTCTCCAAAGAAAAGGAAAACAGGAGGGCCTCCGCCACAAGGGAAACAAGCCTGGAGTCAACAAAGGGCAGCTTGGGAAAACAAAGGGTCTCGATGAGACAGGTCTGCCACCCAAAGCTCATTAGCAATCGCATGCAGCCTCCGGGCTGATCCTCCCTGCAGGCCGGCTCCATCACCAGCCTGTGGCTCAGTGTCTGTCTTCCCAGTAGTACTCCCTGGGACCCCACTGCTCCTGTATACTCTAGACTCCAGACCCTGAGGACGGCAGGGAAGGAAGGGGGCTGGAAGCCAGGAAATGCCATGTCTGAAGTGAAGAAAAGCAAAGCTACTGCCCTTATCTTCCCACTGATAACTGATGGTAAGGGATGGGGAGCAGCAGGTGGTGGGCAGTATCCTGAAGGCAATAAGATGGAAAGAGCTTAGACATGTTGTGTCTGTGCTCTTATTTCTAGCCTCGTGGTTTTCTAAGATGTTTCCACACCGTAGACGGACTCTTTTAATGTTAACCTATTTTTCCCATGCATGAGGTCAAATTTGATTAATTCAAGGGTCACTTTGAAGTTGGTTGAGTGCCTTCAAGAATTTTCATTTTCTTTTCACAGTAGCACCTGGATACACAGGAGTATGATGGGCGTATACTGCTTACAAATAGTGGCAAAGTCCTCTGTCTTCCTTTCATCCCTAGGTTGTAACATCTTGCTCTCTTGTGATTTCCACTGAGTGAATTCAGACGAGACACACAGAGCAGAGTACAGAACACAAGCAGAATTTATTACCCAATGATATAGGGCACTCTCAAGGGTGAGGGTGAACAAAAGCCACTGAGACAGTTGTAGAGGAATACACTATCAAAGGATGAGAAAGGCCAATGGGACCCTTGTACCAACCTAATGTTTAGGTAGGCTTCATTCGATTGAAAAAGTTCGCATAATAGAAAGCTTTCCTGGGACGTATTTTTCTGTCTTACTTAGATTAACTCTTAAGAGACAGGACAATAGTATTTCTGCTTTCTTTGCTAGAAAACCTCTGACGAGAAAGTAATTTTTATTATTTTTGGCCAAGTTTGAATGGCATGTCCCTAACCCCCCAACTCCCCTATCCCCAGTCCCCACCCCCCTGTGAGACACAACATTCAGTTTCAGTTCTGATTCTATGAGGAAGAGGTTCATGCTCAATGACCTTAAAGACTGCTATTTTTTGTTCTTTTTAATTAATTTATTCTTTGATAATTTCATATATAACACATTCTGGTCATGCTCATATCCCCACCCTCATCTTCCTCTTGCCCCCATCAACTCTTTTTTGTAAGAGTTCCTCCACCAAGTGCCCCATCTCACATCTTGATCATTTGTCTTTTGCTTCGTGACAAATGTTTAACTGGGTCCACTCTCATGTGAGGTTATCCACTGGAGTGTGAGTAATTCACCGGTAGCTACATCACCAAAGACAATGGATTCCTGTTCCCTAGCAGCCATAGATTCCCATTAGCATGCTTGAGTGGGGAAGGACCCCACAAGCCCCTCCTCTGTCTGTTTTCAGGCTCAGTCTTGAGCAAGCCCTACGCAGGCAACCACAGCTCCTGTGACTTCATGAATGCCACCACCAGGTCATGCTCTTAACATTTCATGGTCCTTCTCACATCATCTAGTTCTTACATTTTTTTTTCTACCCCCTTCTTCCATTGTTTCCTAAGCCATGGAGAGGATGATTTAGGTTCCCCGTTTAAGGCTGAATACTCTAAAGTCACTTGTTACCTGTACTATGACCAACCATAAATCTCCACATTAGCTGCAATTTGTTTCAAAGAGAAGCTTTGTTGGTCAAGGTTGAGGACAGCGCTGAAGAGAACAAGAATAGAAGTTAGTCAGACACTGTAGGGACAGGAACCTCAATTCTTGTCCTTGGCAACAAACTGGGAATGTCTTGGGTTCTGTCCTGGTCAGAAGCCAGAAATGCCAGAAATGTCTGAGGGCTCTGTTTCTTGCTCTGCTATCTTGTTACCATACTTCTTCTGCATGACCTAAATGCATACCATTGCCTGGAAGCTACATATGAGAACTTGACAGAAACTAAGGTACATGAAGACCTCATGGGTGGGCCAACTTGACTGACCAGCCCACTGCCGTGACTGTTAGTTCTCACAGGCAGTCCGAATATCCACTGGACTATAGAAGGATTTCTAGTGGTTACAAAAAAGCCAACATTCCTCAGGAACTTATGAAACAGGTTTTCTGTCTCCCAAAGAGTGTCATTTTTCTTACCTCTGGTAGAAAGGACATGGCTCTCTGATTGACATATACCTGTGGCACCTATCAGCATATCAAAGCTCATGCTGGCCTCCAGGGTCCTTTAATCACAAGTGTTATATATTTCAATATCCATGCTAGCATCCTGATCTTTCTTACCTCCTAAAATCCCTCCAGCTCAGGAGCTTCCCTCCCCACAACTACTCATCCTTCTTATAACCCATCTCCTCTTGTTATTCTCTTTCTATTCCTTCTCATGCTATCCCTTCTCTCTTGCTACCCTCCTGCTTCTTTCTCAGACTCACGTCTATGCCCTATTCTCTATCTCCTGCTATCTTGCTATTTCTTATTCTCTTGCTTCCCTTGCCCTGGTCATATCCAGTCTGTTTCTCTTTCTTTCTGCTCTGGACTCTTCCAGATGCCTCTGGATATTTTCTCTCTCTTATTCACAATAAAACCTTCCCCTCATGATGGAGTGATCATGTTAGCAGTTTCTTTCCTTCTCCCGCTGGCATACATATGATACTAAACACCTGGGCGGGGTATGAATGAGCCCTTTTCCAAGGGGGCTGGCCTCTCCTAAATGAACCAAACTGCTGGTTTGACTGTCCTTAGGCATGGGTTGTAGCACGAATCTTAAAAGGTCTTATTAATAAAAACAAACCTGGAGCCAGGTACTGGGGGTCAACGCTAGAAGATCAGAGAAGCAGAACCAGCCACAGCTTCCTCACCTCGCAATTCCTCAGCTGATCCTGTTTCCTCAGACTGGAAGCCTCTATGTCCTTATCCAAATGGATCTCAGCTGAACTGCTTCTCAAAAGCCTAAAAGATTAACCAGGCTTAGTTCCTCGTCCTCACGCCTTATATACCTTGCTGCTTTCTGCTATCACTGCCTGGGATTAAAGGAGAGAGTCACTATGCCTGACTGTTTCCAGTGTGGCCTTGAATTTGCCGAGATCCATCCGGATGGATCTCTGCCTCCCAAGTGATAGGATTAAAGGCATGTGTGCCACCATTTTCTGGCCTCTATGTCTAGTGGCTGTTCTGTTCTCTGACCCCAGATAAGTTTATTAGGGTGCACAATATTTTGGGGAACACAATATCACCACAATGGATCATTTGTTGCTGCTACCTTCTGTCACCCACTCCATTTGACTCCAAATTTTAGAGCCTGCCTCTCCAGCTGCATCTCCTCCATCTGCTCTAACCACTCATCTCTCCTCAACTACTCTGGAAAGTGCCAGCTCAGCCTCAGTCTCCTCAGATTCTGGAGCTTACTGCTGCAAAGGTCATGCTGGTATGTCAGGCAGCTTCTCTGGCCCTACCAGGCACCAATCATGTGGAAAGAGACGCCTCTCCATTTTGTTTTGGGACATCCCTCTCTAACAAGTCTCTCAGTCTACTTGGGGATGCCCCAGACTGGAATTCTCGTCACCAGGGCACTTACCCTTCCCTCTCCACCCTCGCTTTCCCTCCACATATATTCTCAGCTCACTTTGGGAGCTTGCTCTGTCTCTCCTGAAATCTCCTCCATCTCATACTTGCCCTGTTCCTGGCTGCTCCTCCACCCATCTCTCAGTTCACTCTAGGAGTTTGCTGTCTCTTTTGCTTGCTGCTGGAGTCTGAATTCCATGGGCTCTTACTAGGCTACACACCTGTCTTCTTGAATCTCTTTCTTTCCTCAGACTCACATGTTGGGGAGCAGTCCCCCACACTTACTTATCCCAGGAAATCTTGAGGAATAAGGCATAAGAGACTTAGTTAGAAATAGAGAGGAGAGAAAGAGAGAGAAAACACAGGATAGACTCAGGTGGACCTGGATCCTTATCCACCAGCCCAGAACTTTATTCCAAAGGTCTATTTATAACAATTCCAAGGGGTGGAGCAAAAGACCTCCCCCTTGCTAGTTAGACCCTTACAAACACCTGGTACCCAAGCCCGTGGTCCAATCAACCTCCCATGCAGCCCTGCTGGGTACAGCCACTAGGAAACCTAGTGGGCTACAACACTCCCAGAGTTCATTAAAGCCTTACTGTCTTATACCAAAAGGCTTGGGTTCAGTATAAACTAGATAATCAGTTTCAGTGGCCAATAGATGACACACTCTGTTTCCAAATTTTCCCAGAGTCTAACAACTTCTGCCACTCCACGAGAAAATGATCCCCAAATCTCTTATCTCTAAGCTTACTCTGGTCTCCACTCTCAGAATCTCTCATCTCCAGGCCTTCTTTACTCTCCGCTCACTCCGGTCTCTCCCTCTGATCACCAAGTTCAGTTTTACAGAGATTCAAATGTTATTTGGGTGTGGATGCTGTTAAACATCATCACATGTTGCTCTAAGCTATGAAAAAGATGGATCTGGAGTTGGGTTACAACCTGCTCTCCCTAGACCCAAGCATGTTTATTTAAAAAGTTTTCTACAAAGTCTCTGTCCTGGATCACACTGGCCACACGATTCTGTGACAGAGAAAAGAGAGCAGAACAGAACAACCCAGGCCAGGGAAAGACACTATGCTTTAAAACAGCTGAAATGTAAACCATTCCCAATAAAAATTATTTGCTTCTTATCGCATACTCCTTCTCTTGGTTTTGTTTACCATCTTTAAAAATGACAAAGTGTAATCACAGATATTTAACCCTGTACATACCTCCCTTCTTGTATATCTCTAAAAAGTTTTGCTAAAGTGTAAACTTTATCTTAGGATCTGCAAGATCATTATGAAAACTCTCTTATCTCAAGATTTGTAAGCTTATCCGGTGTGGTTGAAAAAAAATCTATAAAAATCTGCAACAAAATGTTAAGACTTGTAACAGAAAGGTTGGCAGTACAAAAAAAATTATACATAGGTAAACTTAATTTGCTACAGCATACTTGTAGCTTTTGTTTAGCAAAAGGGATCTGCTACAGCATATAATATACATAAGTCTGATTCAATTCTTGCTTATAAAAATAGAACTTATTAATGACAAATTTTTAGTAATTAAGGTTTAAAAGACCTAAGTTTGTAAAGGTTTACTTAGCTTAACAAAAATTGACCAACCACTTAGGTCTTTGCTGTGTACAATACCAGGCCTCTAAGATATTTTAGATAAGGAACAACGTAAGTTTGATGGCTAAGGTTTTTAAATTCCTAAGGTCTATTCAGACTAGCAAAAAAAAAAAAAAGACTTAAACATATATATCTAGCCTCTTTGTCTTTGCTAACTTTGTTAAGCATTAGCTATTTGGATAAACTGAGTCATATACGAAACTGTGATATTCTGTAAAGGTAGACGATGAAAAGATCAGGAAAATAGGGTTCCCAGTTTCTCTGTGGACTATATTTATAGTTTAAAGTTTTATTTTGATTCTAAAGGATCTTCAATTAAATCTTCAGTTCAAAGTTTTAAGGGTTAAACTTAACCGGGATAAAACTGGAAAATCTTAAAACTGTAAAAGCTACTAACTTGTTGTAAACTGTTAAAGATAACACATGCAAATTAAAGGTCAGTCACCTTATAAGTGATCAAATTCTTTAATGTGCTCAAAACTATGCTAAGCACAAATATAACTCATTTATAGGGACAAGCTTCTATATATATTATCAAAATTAAGCCTGAAGTAAGTAACTAAAACAAAAATGGTTTGCTTAAAATCAGGTATACTTAATATATTACATGATGGCCCTCAAACCATCAGAGAGGTCTGCTGGCTATGACTATGTCCTCTGATAGACAGAAATACCAGATTCTGGTAGCAGCAGTTATCTCCAAAGAAGACAGACAGCAACAAACTCCCCCTGGAGCTTGCTTCAAGTGTAGTAACTGGTCTAAGAACTGCCCCATTCCTTGCCCACCACCAGGGCTCTGCCCAAACTGTAGACACTGTTGGGTTGACTAGCCTATTCTACCTTCCCAGGTTCCTCCACGGGAAAATCTCTCAGATCTTCTGGGTCTGGCAGCCAAAGGCTGATGCTATCTTGAGTGATGATAGCTGGAAGACTGAACACTTTCTTGCGTGCCAGTGAAGACTGAGGACCTCTACCCTCAACAAACCATTAAGATCGCTATGGAGGAGCCCAGGCTGGCTGTCCAGGTAGTAAGTAAGTCTTTGTTATTCATAATTGGTAACAAGGCCATTAGGTTTATACTTCTTATTCCGATTTATTCTTCTCAGATCTCTGTGATGGCACTGAATGGTGAATCCTAGCCTTATCACACTTTAGCACCAGCAAGCCTACCTCAGCCAGCTCCTCCCCACAAGGTTGCCACTGCCTGGTCAGTCCATTTCATGTGTAAAAACCAGGCCTTACTTTCCTTAGCTCTCCTAGGGTCTCCTGATGAGAAAGGCAAACTCACAGACAGGTTCACCTTGCTGACAGGCTTTGTGCTGAGAAAGATAAACCCATACAACAGGTTTCAATAAAGGACAAACCCAAGTCATCACACTGCTATTACTGAAAATTGGCTTTCTACTACTCCTTTATTTAGAAGAGCTTGTTTTCCAATGATTGCTCTCAGTTGTCAAGTGCCTATGTCTCATGGTAAATGACTGGGTGCTTCCAGATAAAAGGAAGAGAAAAAGCTTAAAGTTTGTGTAAGTTGTGAAGGTTTGAGAAAGCGATTGAAGGCATGTAGAAAAAAAAAATAAGACTTAAAGATCATATGTAATGTTAAGGCCTCAGAAGTTCAGAGTTTTAACATATTAATTAATGGAATTCTGATAAACTATTAATCTGACCTTGGTAAAGCACTGGATACTATTATTGTAGTCACAGGCTCACAGTTTTTGAGTTTCCTTTGGTTGTTTTCTAAATATAAACTTAAAGTGCTTCTCATTGTGCTAAAAACATCTCTGTTGAATCTATATATATCCAACCCTTTGGACAGAGGATAGTGTTCATGCGTTTACCCCAGAACCACCTTTTGGGTCCTCAAAACTCTGCTTCTCTTTGTTCTCTTTTCTGTCAAGAAACGTTTTTCATACTACAAATGAATGTTTATGTTTTTATTATGTTGATGACTTTCCAGGCTGTATACTTGCTCTGGTTCAAAGGCATGAGTCTACTCCAGCTGTTTATAGACTCTGGTTAACTGCTTTTCCTACAATGATGATTTCAGTGCAGATTACAATGGTCATCCTTCTGTCCCTAGCCTCTATCCGTTACAGCAGATTTCTGCTCAGCTGACAAACACCATCTGGGAACCAATTGCAGAACTGGTGAGCCTTGTACTTGCTGAAAGCTTATGTGATCAAGGCCAGCCAATGTGGCTGCTCCCTGTCTCTTCAGGCTCAGTCGGCCCACCACCAGATGCATCTGATGAAACTTCCCAAGTTTCCTTCCTTTGCCTGACTCCCTTCCCCCTACCCACCTTTGACCTGTATTCCAGCCTTCCTGAGTCCACAACAACATCCCAATCTCCACTGTGAAGCAATCAGAGACTATGTTGCCCCTTATAATCAACAAAAAAATTGGAATGTTAGGCCTCACAGGCAGTCCATGTGTACAGAAATGAGCTCAAGCTGGACTATAGAAAGTTTTCTGGTCGTTAGATAAAAGCCAGCATTCCCCCAGGAACTTGTGAAGGAAGTTTTCCACCCCCCAAAAAGAGTCCTTTCCCTTACCTCTGGCGAGAGGGACACAGACTCTTTATTGACATATACCTGTGTCATCTATCAGAATATCAAAGCCTGTGCTGGACTCCAGGGTCCTTCAGTATCGCAAGTGTTATACATTTCCAAGTCCATGCTAGCGTCCTAACCCTTCCCACCTCCTCTTCTACCCTAACGTCCCTCCAGCTCAGGAGAGCCCCTCCCTGCTGCTACTCATCCTCACATCCCTGCTACTCTTGCTGCTCTCTTTTGCTCTTCCCTCCCTGTTATCTTCTCTCTCTTCTATCTTCTTGCTTCTCTGTCTGTGTTCTATTTCCCATCTCATGCTCATTACTCTCTCCCAATCTCCCGCTTCCCTAGCCCTAGCCATGCCCAGTCTGGCTCCCTTTCTGTCTGCTCTGGACTCTTCCAGATGCCTCTGGATATTTTCTCTCATTCACAATAAAACCTTCCCTTAATAAAGGAGTAGTGGTCATGTCAGCAATGTCTTTACTGTGCCCCCTCACATATAGCCCCAATCCACAAAAGCCTTGTTAAACCACAGGTAGGAACCCATAATAGCAACATGTTTCCTAGGGTCTGGTCTCAGAATACAATACTTCTGCTTACTTCATGTTTCTTAAGGCTTCACTTGTGAACCTATAATAAACTCATTTCTGAAAACTAACTCTCCAATTGTGCTTTAAATTCACTATTTGAGTTCACGAGACAGAAGAAACAGGAGTCACTGGCCCAGGGTGGTTTAGGTGGGTATTGATTTTCTAGGATCCTGGCCTACAAACTATTATCCACCCGAGGCAATAAAGCCTCCACTGTTCTCAAGAACCTTAGATCTGTCCCACCTTCTACCAGCAGTAGTCTATGGATCTGGACATAAATATTTAGTAGGAAGTTTGGCAACATGTCCTTTGAGCCAAACAAAAGTGTCTATGATCTGTCAAGTCATGTGACTTTGACCAGGCCAACAATACCAGGCATGAACTCCATTCTAAGGAGTGAAACTCAGACACAGCCAGAAATCAGTTGGTTATTACTATAACAGTCATACCACTGTTGCACCAGTAAGTACCCCTTGGCTGGCAAGCTGGTATTGTAATGTGTAAGGTCCAAACCTGTGAAAGAACATTACTACGTTTTCATCCCTAGATGCCTGAAAAACAACTTCAAAGACAATGAAATGTTTTCCAACAGAGAGGAAGCTTCCAGCTCAGGTATGGAATGGTTTCTCCGTATTCTACAACTAAAGTATGTGGTGTCTTCAATAACAATCTCTTACCACACCATTCTGGTAGGCAACTAAATGTAATGGCCATCATTGCCTGTATAGTTTTGGGGGTCTCCAACAGCTCCTAGGGGAGTGTCTCACACTTAGCACTGAGGTTTTTGTTTGGTAACTGTCTCTGTCAGGGTTTCTATTGCTGTAATTAAATACCATGGGAAAGGTTTATTTTGCTTACACCTCCAGCTAACAGTCCATCACTCAGGGAAGTCAGGGCAAAAACTCAAGCAAGACAGGAACCTGGAGGTAGGAATTGATGTAGAGGCCATGGAGGGGAGCTGCTACTGGCTCCTCTTCATGGCTTTCTCAGCTTGCTTTCTTATAGAACCCAAGACGATCAGCCTAGGGGTGGCACCACCCACAATGGGCCCTTCCGCACCGATCACTAATTAAGAAGATGCCCGCCGGGTGGTGGTGGCACACGCCTTTAATCCCAGCACTTGGGAGGCAGAGGCAGGCGGATCTTTGTGAGTTCAAGGCCAGCCTGGTCTACAGAGCGAGATCCAGGAAAGGCGCAAAGCTACACAGAGAAACCCTGCCTCGAAAAACCAAAAAAAAAAAAAAAAAAAAAAAGAAGAAGAAGAAGATGCCCTAGAGGCTTGCCTATGACTTGATCTTGTGAAGGCATTTTTCTCAGTCGGTATTTCCCTCCTCTCAGATGACTCTAGCTAGTGTCAAGCTGACATAGAACCAGCCAGTACAATAACCAATATCTTCCAGTGTCAGCATTATCCACCCATGTGTAACACTTCCATTTAAAGTTTTCTTTTTAATTATATTTTTAAATTAGCTTTTAAAGTAGCAGACTTCTGCGTTACTTCTTTCTACATGCATAATTTTGTTTGACCATTCTCCTTGATTCCACATTCCTCTTAAACCTTGTCAACTCCAG
>CABHPP010160252.1:0-12505 GCA_902168425.1 Peromyscus attwateri | reverse complement strand
TCCCTAGCACTTGGGAGGCAGAGGCAGACAGAACTCTGTGAGTTCAAGCCCACCCTGGACTGCACGAGATCAATCCAGTCTAAAAGAGAAACAGCCAGGCAGTGATGGCACACACCTTTAATCCCAGCACTAGGAAGGTTGAGACAGGAGGTGATATGGCTGGGCAGAGAAAGGAATATAAGGCAGGAGGAGACAGGAGTATGACTCCCCCTTTCAGATGAGGACTCAGTCTGAGGATTCGTGGAGACAGCATCTTCCCCTTTCGGCTGAGGAGTTGGCGAGGTAAGAAGTGGCTGTGGCTTGTTTCCTCTGATCTTTCAGCATTTACCCCGATATCTGGCCCCAGGTTTTTATTATAAGACCAATTAGGATTCATGCTACTCCTCTTAGATGCCATTTTAGAAATGTAAAGTAAGATTAATCTAGGATCTATTTGTAAGCATTGGTACTGACATGTCTGTCAAAAAGACATTAATTCAACTTTGCCCTTTGCTCCATGTGTCAAGAGAGTTTGTGTTCATTGCAAAACATGACCCAGTTATTTGGTTTTATTTTTAAATGACCTTGGTATGAGATTTAGACCATAGCCTTCTTGAAAGGTCAAATGTGTTATTTATTGTTCAGCTGGGTTCTGAAATAATAACTCCTTGTACATCTTCATGAGCTGGTCTGGTGACCTTTCGCAGGCTATTTAATATTCCATGCCTCAGTTTCCTCTTCTTTAAAATAGCAGAAAATTCTTAGTTTTGTTGTGAAATTACACAGAATAATATGTGTGAAACACACCACATATCAATCATGGTAAATATTCAAGAAATGTTAGCTATTATTATTTTTAACTTTTAAATTATTTTAGTGTGTGTGTGTGTGTGTGTGTGTGTGTGTGTGTGTGTGTGTGTACATGCATGTCTTATGAACCTGTGAAGGTCAGAGGGCCACCTTTCAGGAATCAGTTGTCTCTTTTAATATGGCTCCTGGGGATTGGATTCAGGTTTTTAGACTTGGTAACAAATGCCTTTGTCCTCTTAGCCTACTCCACGGCCAAGTTATCATTATTTAACAGGGGGGCATTCTTGCCCATTCAGAATTTACTTTCCATTAGTTCCACCTCATGATAATTACCTTTGTCCTTAAATACCGACTGTCTCATCATTTCTAACAGTTTCAGGGTGTGGGAGCAACATTCACAGTTCATTTTGCAGGTCCCCTCTAGAGTCTTGAATGTGATTGACATTGTACTAGTTTTTCCTTAAGCAGAAGCTATCTATAGCAGCTATAATCTGTAGAAGAGATGGCTGAATAATCACCACTATTGAAGTTGAAACTACATTTGTTGCACTAAAGTCTAGCCTGTGCTCTGCCTATGACATAACCTGACTCTGAGTTCTGCTAATTTTTTCTCCTCTGCTTTTATAGTGATCTTCGTAGCGTTAAAAATAGGTAGTGTTACCTATTTTAAACTTTACACTTTGTTTATCAAAGAAAGCATTTCAAAATGTATACATGGCCATGTCTATGTCTTAGGTCATTTCTAAAGCTACTTTTTTTTTTTCTTTCGAGACAGGGTTTCTCTGTGTAGCATTGGAGCCTTTCCTGGAACTCACTCTGTTGCCCAAGCTGGCCTCGAACTCACAGAGATCTGCCTGCCTCTGCCTCCCGAGTGCTGGGATTAAAGGCGTGTGCCACCACCGCCCAGCTTTACAGCAACCTTTTAGAAAGGACAAGAATGTGAGTCCTATAACCCAAATTGCTGGATAGTTATTTAAATGGCTAGCCCAATCCAGAATTCCTTTCATCTGCCCTGTGGCTCGTGGCCACCTTGGCATGGTGACACCTTCCGCTATCCTTGTGGATCTCTTAGCCAAGTAAGTCCACCTTCTTCCCCAGCAGCCAGTACATTGAGATGACTCTAGGTTGACCCGCATTCTCTTTCCTGCTTCCTTGTTGACCTACTAGCTTCTTCAGAAGCTCAAATACTGCATATTTACAACGAAACCGGACGAAATCCTCCAGATATTTTTGGTTGATGTCCTCATTTGTTTTCTGGTGCTATGATGAAATGCCAACCAGAAACCACCAGGGGAGAAGAAAAAGGTTTATTTCAGCTTAGGCTTTTATAGTCTATCATCATCCGGGGAAGCCAGGGCAGGAACCCAGGCATTGAAGCAGAGGCGTGGAAAAGCGTTGCTTCTTTTTCAATTTCTGAATGCAGTTTCCTGGCTTCATTTCCCTGTATCATGTTCAGCGACTTCTCTTACACAGCCCAGCCATACCTGCCTAGCGGTGGTGGGCTGGGTCCTCCTCCATCAATTAGCAATGAAGAAAAACGCCTTACAGATGTAGCCAGAGACCATTTTCACCTGGACAATCCATCAGTTAAAGTTCCCTCTTCTTTCCAGGTGACTCTAGGTTGGGGTCAGGTTGACAGATGAAGCTAATTGTGACAGCTGGGTTTGTTTCCATAGCCTTCCTTCTGTGTGTGACAGTATTGCCCCACCCACGCTGCCTGTTCTGGGACCACCAGAGCCGGAACTCTTAGACTTGGAAATCACTAAGATCATGGACATGCTTTAGGCTTATTTCACTCCCCAAACCCGGCCAAGGCTGGTGGTTGGCCCTTGGACTATATCTGAATGTTACCTAAGCGCCCACCCCAGTGGCAAACCCAAGAGTGAAATTAATGAGTCTGCAAGACTCTGGCTTCTGTACTGTTCTGCCAGATCTGAACGAGCCCTCTCAGGCTCTTGCAGAGATGTATTTAAAGTTTGAGTTGCTTTGAAAAATCCACATTAGGAAGATACATTTTTAAATCTGGCTGACTCATTGTAACGTAACATCTGCTTCTGCCTGGGGTGGCAGCCAGCTCAGAAGTAGTCTCTTGGCCTCCATCTACTGGAGGTGATGCTTTCTCTGCTTCGTGGTCCCTACTGTGCAATGAGTGGGCTGCCAGAAACTGCAGCTTCCAGCAACAGAAATGAGTCATCTTCTACTTGAGGAACTGGTCAGACCGCTCCCCCTTCCTCATTGCCCCCAGGATGGGTCAGCCTAGCTGTATACCTTCCCTGCTGATTGAAAACCAGCTTCCGCATGGCTGCCATGCAGAAATCTCAGAACAAGTGTTAGGACATAGTGAGTCACTCCACAGATACTTGATCTTCTTCTTCTTCTTTGAAAATAAGCATTGACAGGAGGTGCAGGATGTTGAAGCATAAATTGATTGACAACTCTCCTAGTGTACCCCATAGATGCTCCTAGGAGGTTCTCAGAATGATATTTATCTCCCTTATTTATAAGTTATTAAACTAACAGTTCTCAAGGAGATCACTTATCAGTTTCCTATGCCTTATCCTAACGTCTCACCGAGGATGCATGGACAAACTTTGGTTTTGTTTTGGAGATTTTTTTTTAAGATTGAGTTCAGGGCCCCCTGCATGCTAGTGCAAGTGCTCGGCCCCCTAGCTCACCCCTAGCCCAACACTGGGAAGTTTAAGATGAATTTATTTTAATGTTGATTAGTTTAATAGGTATGGGTAGCTAGCCAATCAGAGTAACAGCTTCTTTGATGTGATTCTACTGATTAAACTGAAAATTTAAAAACTAAGTTGCAATCATATCCACACACACATATAATATGAAAAATAGCTTACATGGATATGTTAAAAGTTCATAAGAATATGGCTTTATTTAATGACATCCTCTCTTAGCCTTGTGAGGAAGGCATCATTAATCTCCTCATTCCGTAGATGAAGAAACCGAATTTTAAAATTTTATTTTTGGGCAAGTGAGTTAAAGGTGCTTGCGCTAAACCTGACCACATGAGCTTGAACCCCAGGACTCACATTATGGAAGGAGAGAACCAACTTTAGAAAGTTATACTGTGACTCTCACATGGTATCCATGTATGTACACACAAGAGTGCACACATGTGGGGACACACACACACACACACACACACACACACACACTGTTAAAAGCTTCATTGTAGTCTGTTTCTGTGAGCCTGGGAGAGACCTAGGAGTCACACTAACAATTTCTGCTCTGTTGCACTTAGACTGATGTCACCACTCTAGAAGCTGTGGGACCAGGGTGGATGGAGCCAATAAATGAGGTGGACTTGAGTCTTTTACAATAACCAACTTTATTCAGAGCCTCAGACAACTTATACTCTCAGGGTTAAGAAAGGCCACATACGTAAAGTTCTCATGAGTTCAAGCTGTATACAATCATAAGGACAAACCACACATGGCACAAACATGTTTTCCCATAGAGGCATATAGAGCATAGTTTAAACATTTAATTGAATAACAGCAGCAAGCAATAATGAGTAATCTGAAGTAAACTCACTCCTATCCTCTCTGCCTGGGAGGAGCATGAAAACACATTCCAAGAACAATTCCATGTTTTGAAGAAACTGAGGTCACAAGACTTGTTTTGTGGAGTGTTCTCATAAGCACTTAGAATTCACACAGGACTTCATTCCTGAACTGTTCTGATAGTTTAAGATGTCTTCTTCACCTTTTAGGAACCCCTACCTCAAATTTTACATTAATTCGGGGTTTCTTTTTTATAAAGTTTAAGTTACATCTGTTACAGAGATTTTGGAAATTACAAAGAAGAATTTCTTTTATTGTTGCATGAGCACTTAACATGAAGTCCATCCTTTAAGCATTTATAAGTGGGGTCTATAAGTGTTGCTAGCTTATAGAGCAAATCATCCCTTGTGTGTCTTTTCATAGCTTTGTATGTCTGGTACAAGGAAACAGAAGGAAGTCGTGAAACTGGCTGAATCCCCACACACAGTATAGACTTACCAGATTCTTGGCTCCCAGCCCCTTCCTCTAAACCATAACATATCATGCCATGGGTTCTGGCAAGCTGCCCTTTACTTTGGAAGAAACAAAGATAATGTCCTCAGGATCCTTGAGAAGCCACCAAGTTCACGGTGGCTGTACACTTCTCCCTGTGGGGTTGGAAGAAGCTGCTAGCTCTGCTCCCAGATGGCAGTGCTGGCTTTGAGTCTGCCTTGGCCTCTTTTGAGCAGAGAGCTCAATGAATCTGTCTACACAAGTGTACACACAAATACACTTGCCAACTGATTTAATTAAACCTGTTTTCAATTCAAATGGTTATGTTTGGACAAGAACTAAGGCTCTACCAAACTACCAGCAGTATTAGCTCTCTAGAGGAACAGAACTCATATAACATATATGTAAATGTACAGTATAATATAGTATAAATACCATATGTAGTTATACACACATACATAAACATATATACATGCATATATACATAACACACACACATATATAAATGAGATTTATTAGGATGGCTTATCGGCTGTGGTCCAGCTAATCCAACAATGGATGTCTACCAATGGAATGTCCAAGAATCCATTAGTTCTTTAATCTACAAGGCTGGATATCTCAGCTGGTCTTTACTATACTTTAGAATCCTGAAGTAGGTTTTTCTCTTATCATTCCTTCTTCCCTCCCTTCCTCCCTCCCTCCCTCCCTTCCTCCCTCCCTCTCCTCCTCCCCCTCTTCTTTATAGTTTATTTTTGTGTGTGTGTGTGTGTGTGTGTGTGTGTGTGTGTGTGTGTGTGTGCGCAAATAATGCCATGGCATGTGTAGGGCTCAGAGAACAACTTGTTGGAGTTGGTTTTCTCCTCCAATCATGTGGGTCTCAGTGATTGAACTGAGCTCATTCCTGCTTAGTGTTTACCTACTGGCCCACGGGCGTTGCTGCTGTGTATTGAACTCTGTGGTTTCTATTGGGCACATTCTGGACATCATGCATGTTGGTAAGTCCTCATTTCAGAGACTGATTCCTCACCTGTCTTCCTCTGTTTCCTTCCTCTCTTCCTACTTCCTCACCCCCACGCCTTTCCTGACAAATACATAATTCTGTTCATCCCCCTTTTCCTCACAATCTGTATCTTTTGCCCAAACCCTCTTACTCACTCATCTCCAGTGTGCCCTCTGACCGTGCAAATGATATGAAATGTGATCTCTGTGCTGTGCTGACTTGGATAACACATTCTGAAATAGTCGTCCAACACCTTTGTTGGTGGCTTTGTAATATTTTCTATCTAGCTTTTGTGAGAACAAACATGACAGTGTTTTGAAAGCTTTTCCTAGCTCCAGAAGGGAGACATGACAGAAACATGCCATTATCACTGATGTTATGATCTTTATTTAGGAACATGACAGCCTAAGGCTCTCTGGCACTTCTAAGTCTGGATCTCTCATCTTGTTTTCCCAGACCCCGTGCCAACTCATAAAGATGCGCAGAGTGACGCCGATGGAACCCCAGAAGACCTCCAGTCTGCAGGCACCAGCAGGCTGCTCTATCACATCACTGATGGTGATAATCCGCTGCTGTCACCACGATGCTCCATCTTTAGCCAAAGTCAGAGGTTCAACTTGGACCCTGAGTCAGCCCCTTCTCCACCCAGCAGCCAGCAGTTTATGATGTAAGAAAGCCCACTTTGGTGGCCATCTTCATTTCATACAGTTTTCCAAAGACATCCATAACACACAGTGAAATTCAGCTCTGAAATAGGGCAGATGTGCCCGTGGAATACAGCTGTGAGACTGTGTGATAAAGCAAGGTTCTCCCTCTCCAGTTGGGAATACCACTTCTCTATTGACCTGAGATCTGAGGAAGAAATAGTCATGAGAGTCAAAATACGTTTGGATGTTTTGGGTAGAATGAGAAGTGTGTGTCTGTGCAAACATCTAGAGTGTCATTCTTAACTAGCTCAATGTGCTTCCCATGTCCAACAGTGGATGGAATGTAAATTAGAAAGTCCCCCCTTCAGCTCCCTGTTGGGTTCTAGAAAAGTGGTATCTGAAAATAACCATTGTCCTCTCCAAATCAAATGGGCATATAGCAGTATCTCTATGTCAGATGTGCCCCCCCCAACATTGGCCAGTTAGCAGTTATTGTAAGATGTGGTGCCTGTAACTGACTCCCATTGGTCATTTATCCGTTTCTTCCTGTGCGTCAGAAGTGACCCCCACATTGGTCATTTTAGCAGCATCACCTTGTGTGCCTGAAGTGGGGTCCACATACACTCTGCAATTGTTCTTTACATTTGAGACTGGAGTAATTTCTAGGAACTATGTGGTATTCATTTTTAGCTTGCACAAATAATTTTTTTTTAATTTTTAAAGATTTATTTATTTATTATGTATACAGTATTCTGCCTGCATATATGGCTGCAGGCCAGAAGAGGGCACCAGATCTCATTACAGATGGTTGTGAGCCACCATGTGGTTGCTGGGAATTGAACTCAGGACCTTTGGAAGAGCAGCCAGTACTCCTAACCGCTGAGCCATCTCTCTAGCCCTTGCACAAATTTTGGTGTGTAATTAAAAGGGAGACTCCCTTGGCAAAAGTATATGCTCTCCTGATGTCCCTAGTTTTTTCCTTCAAAACATATACTATTCTTGAGTTTATCCTAGCCTGGGTTCCTATAGGATGGATCATGTATGATGAATCCAAGGCACTTAATGAATCATTATAATTGCATGGAAATTGTGTGTCATGTGAGACCCTCGAAGTATTTTCTGGAGAGAGGGCTGTTCCTTATGACATATTTGAAAAGGTTCTTTTACTCAGGATAGTTAACCACACGTTTAAATCTTGCTTGAAAGCGCCCATGACTGTGACCTGTACAACCTGTTGAAGGGGGAGCCTCAGCAGGGCTGTCTGAGTCCCAAGCTGAGCTTACTATGCTTTGAGAAATGTATTTCTTGTGCTGCTGATATTTTGACATTTGTATATGAAAAGTCCCCAAGGATATTGGCCCACAATGCAGTGCTGTGGTCAGAGGTCACAAGCGATGATGAGGGCTCCCTGACCAGTCACATAAGGAGCTGCGCTCTGGAATTCTCTCATCTCCCGGGTTCAAAGGTTAGGCAGCAGTGTTCACGGAAGCCCCTTGCTGAAATGTTCTTTGTCTGTCTCTAACCATGGCAGGCCAAGAAGCTCTTCTCGATGCAGTGGCGGGGATGGCAAGGAGCCCCAGACCATCACACAGCTCACTAAGCACATCCAGAGCCTCAAGAGGAAGATTCGGAAGTTTGAAGAAAAATTTGAACAAGAAAAGAAATACCGGGTGAGTACCTCAGCGTTAACGAAATCGCAGATTGTGTCAGACAAGTGTGAGTTTTCTTGGGACTCCATTCCTTGGTTTTGGCTTCCCCTCTTTGCTGGAGGACAGCTCTGTACCCACTGGTCACCCATCCTCCGCCCCCCGCTCTCCCATCATGAGTTAAATTTAATGGTGAGTCTGTCTTGTTTTACCTATAGGCAGCTGATCTCTGCTAATTACATCCTACTCACTACAACTCTTAGTTTTAAACTAATTGATTATTCATTTGCCCAGTCTTTCTGAGCATCCTTATGGACACTAGGATTTTCTAGATCAAAAATTTGGAAACCTTCTGAATGTTGGACTTTCTTTACTTGTGTGTTGATAAGGACATAAGGACCCAACATGCAGAAACTCTAACTGCCGAACATAATGATGGGAAGGAAGTGCAATTGTTTTTGTGTGTTTATTTGTTTTGCTGGTTTTTGGTGTTCTTTTTTGCTATGAAAGAACGTCCTGGTGGATGATTGATGACTTCTCAGGTGGCACCTGCTCAGTCCACTCTAAAGAACAAATGGCACCCTCTTTTCCCAGCAGACACCGGTCCTTCTGCTGGGACGGCAGAGTTGCCAGCATAGCTTCGTCTTTCTTCACACAGGAAACCACCACAGAGCCTCAGATAAGGGTCAGCTTGACCAATGCTGCTTTTATTTATTTTCTCTCTTGGTGACCATGGAGTAGAGACAATTCAAATTCACAGAGAATTGCACAAAGATAGTGGGTCTCTGGCGGACAGCCCAGAGCACCTTGTTATTAGAATAAAATAGAGCAGGGAATAATCTCTCAGACATCTTGAAATATTTAGAGACCCAATAGGCTCTCAGTACAGAGGCAATCGGAAAGTTCCTGTGAATGTGTGATAAGTTTTTTTTTTTGGGGGGGGGGGGGATGGCGAGTGGGTGATGTTCCCTCTTTCCCTTCCTGTCCTGTGTGGCCTTGGCTTCACTGAGGAGGTTTTTAAGGAGTGGTGTTTAGTTTTATAGAAAGTGTGCAATCAGATTGACTTTCAAGAGAGTCTAAGCAAGGATGGTACAGATTCTTCTCTTCATTTGGCAGCCATGGCTACTCTGTCCATGCAGAAGGGTGTCTTTATTGTCTCAGCCTGTATCCTATGGATAAGTAAGTCCGGGCCCACTGAAGACTAGCTGTGAGCTATCCCTTGGGGCTTGGAACAGTAAATTAGCAAAGAGCAGGCTTGGGTGGTGGTGTCACAGGATTCTTAGTGCCCATCTTTGATAGCCCCGGTATTCTGGCTGGAGCTGGTTTCACCTTTGATCTGCTGGAGCTTACCAGATCTGTCACACCATCACTGTTGGTAGATACCGCAGAGTGATAAATGGGGGTTCTATTTCCCAGCCTGTTCACACTCGTGAGCTAGCAGTTCCTGAGTCATACTGTTGTGGAGTTCAACCCAACACAAGCCCTTAGCAGCCTTGTGAGGACACTACTTCTCGTTCTGAGTCATGCAGCAGTAACTGAAGTTTGCAGACACTGTTGGAGGGACCTGTGTGACACTTACTGCAGTGTTGGCCATGAAGAGAGCAAAAGCTCCTTGGTATTACCAACCTTTTAGTGTGTTTGCACAATACCAAGCAGGCTCCACGACAGGCTCTGTCTTGGAAGAAAGTGAAAGGGCTTGTGCACATTAAATCTGCACTGGGTCCCCATCTGTGCTGTGTATCTGGGTTATTTTTCTCAACTATTACAGCCATCAACAATTGCCTATTTTGTTAGAATTTCTCCTGACACATTTCATTCTCTCTTGAGAACTTTATAGCCAGGAGAGGAGACAGTCTCTCTCTCTCTCTCTCTCTCTCTCCACACACACACACACACACACACACACACACACACACACACACACTCATACACATCCTAGGAACTGGGGCATCCTCTCGCTCCTCGTTTGTCAGGGTCCAGACTGTGGTTAGAGGCCTGGCAAGACAATTGTCACATGGAAGGCCTGCTTCCCTTCCCATCAGCCAGACTGTGATATTAACGCTTGTTCTGGTGATTTCTGAGTCTCATCTCGTTCTGGGCTTCTGTTTTTGTAATGTTCACAGATACATGTCTTTCCATCTCTGACAAATGAAGCCCTGAATAGGAAGGGCTAGACCATCCAAATGTTCACTTTCAATAGAATATGTTAAAACTGGACAAAGTGAGCCAAATTGAATTGCCAATCAGGAGTCTTTCTAAAGTGTCTTATGAACCACTTTTGACTTAGAACAAATCTACTGCAATAGTATCTGTAATGTTATACCTGGCTACTTCCTTTTATTCATCCCTAACAAAGCCTACGGTTGTGAGCTTGGGTGTCTGACCGCTCCACTAGACATTTCCATTCAGACACAAAGAGGCCTGAAAAACTACTGTGAATCCGTGGAAACTTCTATGATTTCGGAGCCATCTTCCACACAAGCTGAAGTTAACCTTAAGAAGGCTCCCTCAAGGGCAGAAAAAGAAAAAGAAAATTCATTTCTGCAACTGATTTCAGGCTTTCGAGTCCTTCATCATGAAATTCAGTTTCCAATTCCCCTTTCGTCCAGAGGGTGGTGAAAAACTTCCTACTCTGTTGATCACTGGCTTAAGATCCTGGTGTGTTTTGTGTAGTTTGTATATTCCTTTGGCCGTGGATGGGGTGATTCAGTGAAGCATTGCTTACCTGCATAGATATGTTCTCAGAATAGAGAATTCTCTGAGAGTTCCAAGAGACCAAATGTAAAACTTAGGCTGTCATTCATGTGTGTGTGTGTGTGTATCTAGACAGCTAAGCCTATAACAGGGTTCTAGAACAGGGCTTTCTTCTGGAGACCCTAGGTGGGACTACACTAAGCTTTATCATTTTTTTTTTTTTTTTATTTCCAAAGGGAAGGCTTCAGAAACCCATGTCACTGTCCATGGTACTGACAGCCCAGGGCTCCATCATGGAAGGTGTAGTCCCCCATCCGTCCTCTTCTGAGAAAAAAAAAAAAAAATCCCCGTGATTTTCCTTCAGTCTTCCTTTCCACCTTGACTTTTAGATGTGGGTTTCCGTGTCACCCCATAACCGACTGAATCATTCCGTGTTCTCACAGTGAACCCAGCATTCATGCATATCTAACGATGTCACACAAGCGCTGTTGTCTCCTTTGACATCCAATCTGCTTTCCATCATCCCGTGCCTGTCACCGAAGACTTGCTCATCTCTCGTGGGTGAAGTGGGTCTTCGAGCACTGGCTGCTGACAGTGCGGTCACTTCAGCCTGTCACCCCTGTGCAGGAGGCACCCTGAACATCACAGCGGGGGGTAGTCTCAGGCGGGGGGAACCATCTTCAGTCTGCTTTTAAGTTAGGATGGTAGCTTTGGCTGAACGACATTCATTGCAATCTGTGGTATAGAGGGTAAGGGTGTCTGGCCACCTTTATCTACTGATTTCTTATTTCGGGGGGGAGTTCACTTTTGTGCTCTGAGAAGGAATTCAGAAGTGAGTGATCTGACTGGCAGAGTCACACGTCTCCCCTCATGTGTGTTTGTCCGTGAAGACACATTCAGAAGGCCTGGTAGAAATGTCACTGCCTCCACCCTCTACTGCTAGTGAGATGAAGCTAGTAGTCACTTTTGTGGTCTGAGCTAGCACTTCTGTATTGCTCTGCGTGCACCTGAAGCTGTTTACAGTGCTTTATAGATATTAATCCATTGCAGGAACTCTGTGAGGGAGACACTATAATCTTCACATATTTAATACGTGAGGCAATAGAGCACAAAGGAGTGAATAATCTACCCAAGGTGACGTGCATGATTAAGTTTCACTTCAATGCTAGCCCAGTGGGATCTTGAATTCTAATAGTGCTTAGAAGTAGGGCTGTTCCCTGATCAAGTGGCTTTCAGAACCATTATCAAGTTTCAGAGACCATGAGGGTCTGCTTTCGTGAGCTTTGAGGGCATGCCTGGTGGGTTCTCACCAGTTGGCTAGTGTTCCCCATCAGGGCCCAGTCCCGAGCCACGTGCAAAGTAGGAAGCATTCATTTCTGTATGATCACTGTGTTCATCTCCATCGGTAGGGGGTATGGCCTGGGAATGAGTGATGGGCTGTGGGTGGCCTGCGAGGTGATGGACAGTGGGATGTTCTGGCATGGTTAGGATGTGTGAAAATGTGTGAGGTGTCTTGGCGTGCTTCAGAATAATGCCCACGGAGGGAGGAGTGGAAATCGAGAACAGTCTCAGTCACTGGAATCCTGCCCTGACGCCTCTCCTACCTCAGTGTGTCTCAGATTAACTATATGGCTCAGCTGCTTAACAGTTTTGGTTGTCTTTTTTTTCTTCTGTCTCTCCTCCTCCCTTCCCCCCTCCCCCTCTCTCCCTTCC
>CABHPP010160251.1:0-18218 GCA_902168425.1 Peromyscus attwateri | reverse complement strand
CCTTCACACGGGGACAAGACTTCGAACCCTGAGGTTCTGAAATGGATGAATGATTTGGCTAAAGGACGCAAACAGCTCAAAGGTGAGTGCCTCTTCTCTCAGAGAGCCACCAGTCAGAACAGCATAATGGCCAGGGCAATTGCAGGCCACTTCTGCCTGAGCCTTCTTGAGCTTTGGTTTCCTGCTTTAGACTGGCACTCCATGTGAGATGACAGCCAGCCTTTGGTTCCCCACATCATTCAGGCCCTCTTAATAAACCTCCTGAAGAAGAGACCCGGGACCTCCAGCCAACCTGTGGGGTTCTAACCTCCCTGGTTACTAGATTGCGGGAAACCAAAGTAGCCTAAGGAATCAGCCACTCCACAGATCCACTGCATAGGTGAGCATGCTAAGCCCAGAGGGATGGTTATGTGGCTCGGAGGGGCTGAGCCAGGCAGATGACTTGCCTCCCTGGCTCTGAGTCCACCCCTCTTTTTCCTTTGTCCTGTTCTGAAATGGATGTATTATTAACACTAAGGACAATTACTCTACACTCAAAGTTCTTTTCTTTCTCCTTTTGTTCTGTAAGTCAGTACTTGGATATAGGGGAGTTGGTCCAAATTTCTGGAAGTTTCCCGATGAAGAACTGGAAAGTAATAGTAACTTAATGGTATTAAACTGTAATGATGTAGCATGTTTATAAAAACACACAGTGTTTAAACTTCAAGCCAGAGCTTGGCATGGTGGCTCCTGCCTGTAATTTTAGTATTTGGAAAGCTGAGGCAGGGGAATTGTTAGACTGGACTACATAGTAAGTTGCAGGCAAGTGTGGACTACAGTTAGACACTGAGTCAAACAACATAAACAAAACACAAAGCCAGAGCACAAAACTAAATGAAGAAAATGAACTATGTTATATAATTGAAAAATCAGTATAAATGGTCTTACTAAAATCTAGCTTCCCCTTCCTATGTCATGATCTGAAATGCAATTCCATGGTAGGTCCCAGGTTGGGCTTTTTGTTGTTGTTGTTGTTTTTTTTTTTTAATGTCTAGGGTTGCATAAAGCCACATTGTTAGAATGCTGGGCTCTGTATTTTGAAAGTTAACATTAGGGCCTAGAAAGACGTCTCAGGGTTAAGAGTGCTTACTTCTCCTCCAGGGGACCCATGTTTAGTTCTCAGTATTCATGCTGCTGCATGGTGCCACCCAACTCTAGCTCCTGGGAGTTCTGAAGTCATCTTCTGGCCTCTGTGGGCACTTGCAGAACACACACACACACACACACACACACACACACACAAATTAAATCTTTGGGTAAAAAGCATTAGACAAGAATGTGGAATATGTCGAGTTGGGGCTGGAATTCCCAATGCCCCTCTCATCTCCCCTGTTTCCTCATATATAATATATATATTGCATAATGCATATATATGCATATATAATGCCTCATATAATCACCCGTACTTCCAGGAGCCTTACTACATACACAGCTTTTACCATGCACGCCAACAAACTGCTGCACATAGAATTTCAAGTGCTTCCGTGGGCACCGGTGGAAACCTGGGGTGGGGGGTGGGGAGCTAGGTCTTCCTCCAGAAGTCTGCTGCAGTCCAAACCTGAGTTCTTATCTCATGTGGTCCTTCCCCAGGAGAGCCCAGCCTCTAGGGCTCTGTTTGCGTGGCCGATCGAGTGCTTATGATACTGGTCGTGGTTAAGACTGATGGTTGCCAGCTGGAAGCCATCTTTAGCATTGCGCCTTCCTGGGGAAGGGAATTCCTGAGAAGCTCTGCTTGAGTCCCTCCTGCTTGTGGTAACTCAAGGCATTTCTCTTAGAACTGAAGCTCAAGCTGTCGGAAGAGCAAGGGGGTACTCCCAAAGGCCCTGGGAGAAACCCGTCCTGTGAACAGCCTTCAGGACCCAGAGAAAACGGCAAGTTGGAAGCTGTGGGGCCCGAGCCAAGCTCCTTTGGAGAGGAGACTTCAGACACTGTGATGATGGAGAGGAGAGAACAGGTTCCTCCTCAGGACGATGTGAAGGTACCTCAACGAATCAGCATGGGGTGGCAAGGGCATGCTTTTGACCGACTGTCAGAGCACTTCACCACCACTGTCACATCTTTAGGAGACTGCCTCCAGCACTTGAACCTGTTGCGTTGCTGGGGGTGGGGGTTCATGGCTGTGACCTAGGAATGTTACTGTGGGAGTCGAGAATGTGCCTCTTCTGGAGGAGATGTGTGCTAGTGGGAGGTGCCAAAGATGGGAGGATGCATTCCGTGCTCCACCAAACAAGTAAAAAAAAAAAAATGGAAGTCTAGGGTATAATTATATTCCCGGGAAAGAAAAGCTCCAGTATAGGCCCTTCCCATATGTTGAAGTGTGATCAAGAAGGGAGAGGCATAAAGTAAGGGTTTCATGTCCTAAGAACAGAGCTGTGATTTCTAGGGAGTGATAAGTCGGGACTAAAGATTTCGGCTTTAGACATCTCAGTTTTGAAATCGGAGACAGCTGGATAGAGTTGTCAGCTGGGTATTAGGATACATAAGTCTGGGGCTTAGCCAAAGAGATTTATTGCATTTTATAAAGAAAAGCAGCACTTACCTCAGTAATCCCCCCTCACGTTGCTTATCTGTGTTTCCATTTCACTGAGACCAGGGAGTTTTCTTGAGTCCCTTCCATATCAAAGCTAAGGCTCACGTGATTGACCTTTACTTCCTGTGTAAGAGCGGTCACCTTGTCACCTCGCTAAGTACCTTATGTCATTTTCTGCCTCAGCCCATCACATTGCCTGCACAGAAAGACTATTGTGCATAGCACCGTAGTGTCTATACATAATAGGTACTGAGTGTCCATTTGCTGAGTGAGTGTCCGAGTGAACACATGACATTTGAATCTGGAGTGAAGTCTTCTTGAGAAGTTTGATCACTTAACCTATTCTGTCATACATGACTTGGTCTTAATAAGGTAGGACCATATACCAGATCTCAGAAGGCCTATATGCCCCATCTTAGTTTTTCACTCTGGGACTTGTGTTCTGCAAGTACACATGGGACCAGAGTCTCCTCCATCATCCTTTTACCTTTACATTTGAAAAAGAACCAGTGTGTTCGAGTCATAAGGGAGATCAGTCAGTAATGGCTGGGTCACAGGCTGGTATATTGTTTTTCACATATGGCTAGCCTATCCAACCCACTCCACCCCGGCCCCCAATTCTAGACTTTGATGATAGCCAGTAGATAACTTCTGTGTACATGTGCACATGTAGGCACATCTGGAATTCCTTATTCATTAGTATTTCCAAGGGACTTTGTTGTATTTTATAGTTATCTTGTCCATATCCATATAAATATCTTGGTCAGTATCACCATCCCAATGATTGATTGACCAACATCCTCTGACTAGCTATTAATCAGTCAGTGGATTAATCCATTGATGAGGTCAGCAACCTCATGATCCAGTCACCCCTCAGTAAAGTCACTAGCTGGGAACAAGACATAACACATGAGCTTTTTGGAGGGACACTTTCTATCCAGTCCATGACAGTAGATGACTGATGGACAGTTGTTACACATTTCCAAAAAGATTCAAATGCTTGTTCTATGAGTTCAGGTAACTTAAGATAGAGAAGTTATGTCAGGACTGCTGTCCTGGACTGCCATTCTACTGGAAGTTGGGATATAAAAAGCAATTTAAATAGATAAGGATTTTGGTAAGTACTGTACAAGGAATGAAGAATGAATGAATGAATGACAGAAAGCAATAGGAATAGTTTGTTTCTTGAATAGGGTTATTAGAAGGACAAAGATAGTTGACATTTAATCAAGAAAGTGAACAGGCCAAAGAGATCAGCAAAGAACATTCTAGACAGAACTCCCAAGTACCAAGGCTGTGAAAGAAGGAATCGGTTTGTTGTTGTTGTTGTTGTTTTTATATACACAAGAATCTCAGGGCTGAGGGCTGAGACATGGGGAGGCATGAGATACAATCAGAAAAGCTGTGTCCAGTGGGATGACACTGTGCCTTGTAGGCTGTGAAATGGAGTAAGGGGTGGCAGCCAAGTGATAACAGAAAATCAGCGGGAGACAATAAACATTTAAAAGATCCGATGAATCTGTGAACAAAAATCACAGGGCAAATGAGAAGGAGGAATGGACAGCTGGATCCGTAGAGTGACGTTAGTAGCAAGACAACATCCTCAAAGCATATTTTAGTTGGAACGAGAGAACATGTTGAAGC
Organism: Peromyscus attwateri; assembly: GCA_902168425.1. Taxonomy (NCBI): domain Eukaryota; kingdom Metazoa; phylum Chordata; class Mammalia; order Rodentia; family Cricetidae; genus Peromyscus; species Peromyscus attwateri. The sequence goes on along the minus strand of CABHPP010160251.1, from coordinate 14,005 downwards.
CTTAGATCAGTGGGTCTCAACCTTCCTAATGCTTCAACCCTTTAATACAGGTCCTTACGTTGTGGTGACCCCCCAACCATAGAATTACTTTAGTTGCTACTTCATAACTGTCATTTTGCTACTGTTATGAATCATGATGTAAATATTTTGGGAGAGGGAGGTTTGCCCAATGGATCAGGACCCACAGGTTGAGAACCACTGTCTTAGAGGGAAGAAAGAGCCGGAAGAATCCATGGAGACCTGTCCAGCTTACTGACACAGCAGACTATGGGAGGAGGCAGATTTTGGAGTGGAGATGAAAATGTTAAGAGGTATCATATGTGGGAGCACTTTAGATTGGAGATTTTTCAGGAGCTGGGTAACCAACCTTCCCAGTTTGCACAGGGCTTTCATTGGTTGAGCACTGAAAACCCATGCTCTGGGAAATGGCCTCGGTCCTTGGCAAGCTGGGATGGTCAACTGAATGAAAGGGTCTGTAGACAAGGACCTGAGGGCTCAGAAGACATCCTTGCATAAATGGCAAAATTCTATTATTTCAAGCTAAATATCTATTGAGCAGCTTGATGAGTGTCAGAAGCCACTTCAAACAGACCTGGGAGCTTTACAGTAGAGCCAGGGCCTTTTAGATAGGGGCGATCTGTAGTGGGATGTGCAGGCTTTGATACCACATTCCAGTACTGCCCCAGAGAAGTGTAACCATAGGGAGTCATAGGGTGGGTACCACCAATGAGTTTAGAGGTCACGGCAGAACTAAAGGACACATAATCATAGCATCTAGCCTGTTCCTTGCCTCCTCAACAACTCGTGGCATGTCAGTTCATCTTGTTAAGTGCAGCTTCTTAAAGCTTGAGTGGATAGATGACTTTCATCTGGCCTTCTTGCCATACATCTTTTTTTTGTTTGTTTGTTTTTGTTTTTCGAGACAGGGTTTCTCTGTGTAGCTTTGTGCCTTTTCCTGGAACTCACTTGGTAGCCCAGGCTGGCCTCGAACTCACAGAGATCCACCTGACTCTCCCTCCCGAGTGCTGGGATTAAAGGCGTGCGCCACCACTGCCCGGCTCTTGCCATACATCTAAACCACATTAACTGTTAAAATTTCCATGGCAATGATTCCCCCAGACTTTTAGGGAATTTCTTGCATTGGTGTTTAGTCAGAGTGCATACTTTCTGAAGCTGGGAAACAGCATGACCTAGCTAGTTCAGATATTGTGACTCAGCCATCTTCCCCCTTTATTTAGGATTTTTAAAGAGGTAATCACTGGAAACAAACCATTTTCTGTTTCTACTTCTGCATGTTGCTAGCTACCTGCACTACAAAATAAAATGTTACCTTTTGATTTTTGTTATGTGCAAAGGGAACCCCACACTAAGTAATAATATATGGCTTACTAATAGCGCCCATTGTCCACATAAAATAGCCAGAGAGAGCTTCCAGGTCAGTACGCACAGATAAACCCCAAAGGTGATTATCCTACCTCACTCTCCTGTTGTAGTATGAGGAGCAAATGGAAGAGGAGGTTAAGGAAGAGAGAACTCTAACAAAACATAATTTGGTAGGATGTTGGCAGCTTGCTCTCTCTGCCATGCTAAAAATCCTTTCCTCCCTGTGCGGCTCACATTCTTAGGTGTGGCCTTGCATCCTGAAGAGCTGCTGACATTCCAAACTGCCACAAAGTGGCCAGCCCAGATGTCGTCTTTCTGGCCTTGGTCAAGAAGGTTATTTAGGAGAAAGCTGCCGTAACTCCAGCAGATTTATCCATGTGTTTGTTTTCTTTTCCACCTGGAACGGTTGTCATGGCCTCTTCCTCAGAAGAGCACAGGAACTCTTAAATATAACCATTCCCTCAGTTCATCCCCATAATCGAGCTTTCTCTCCAGGAGATAAGTAAAACTGACATTTTCCTCTCTGGATAGGAAGGGATGGGAAACTACTATTTTTCAGTTTTAGGAATCAAGGCCTGTCAATATTTTTCTCTGTCTGAAGCCCACATATGGGTCGGCATCACATGCCCATTTCTCTTTGGGGATTAATCAGTATTGATCCCGGGAGTAAAATTATTAGCGTTAAGAGGACTCAAGCTGATTGGATGTGTACTTCGGTGTTCAGCTAGTGTCTGGGGAAAATCATTTTCTAAAGCGGCATTCTCATTCTTGATGGTTTTTTAAAGTTTCTTTGCATCTGTGTATTAAAAAATATTTTACTTTTAATTAAAATCGTCACATCATCTCCCCCCTCCCCAACTCCTTCCGTTCTCATGTCTCACTCCTGCTCCCTCTGAAACTCATGGCCTCTTTTTCTTTCACACACACACACACACACACACACACACACACACACACACACACACTACGCCAAGTCCATTTCGTGTTGCTTATATACATGTTTTTAGGGCTGACCACTGGGCCAATTAGGGGACTTATCCCTGGGGAAAACTAATTCTCCCTTTCTCAATATTTGTTCATTGCCTGCAGCTCAATCTTGGGGTGGAGCCATGTGAGGTTTCCCCCATCCATGTTGGCATGTCCACTAGTGTCATCATCATTCAGGTCTTGTTTAGGCAGCCATATTGTTGATATTTCACCAGTGTGGCTTCCATGTTATATCTAGAAGACATAATATTGCAGCAGATGTCCTGATCTTTTTTCCCCTTTTATGATTCTCCTAGAATATGGGGGAAATATATTAGGTAGAAAAACCACAATCAAGTTTCAAAAGAGACCAATGCTTAAGTACGTTGTTTTGTAAGTGCTTTCTATAGAATGTAAGTTCCAGTGAGGTACTGAAGGGAAATACTGTTTTAATGTTTCCTGAACTTACATTTATGTTTTCCCTCTTAAAATGTAGTAAAATCCCATGGACTACATATTGATAGGATTTCTGTGTTTGTGTGTGTGTGTGTGTGTTTGTGTGTGTATGTGTAAAAATGTTAAAAAAATGTTTAAAGAGTGAATTTGGCTAGAAAATTAAAGACCGTTAAAGTTATGAACCAAACTAAAAGGCTCCTACAGCAAATTATCTTTCTCCTGAAAATACAAATGAGTCTGAGGTTACAGCCTGGGGTGTGTGTATACATTCACATAACAAGATAATGTGTAGCCAGGCAGTGGTGGTGCATGCCTTTAATTCTAGCACTCAGGAGGCAGAGACAGGTGGAGCTCTGTGAGGTCAAGGCCAGCCTGGTCTACAGAGTGAGTCCAGGACAGCAGGGCTGTTATACAGAGAAACCCTGTCTTGAACACCCCGCCCCCCCAAAAAAGATCATACACAGAGAGTGGAAGGAGAGAGATTACTAAAAATTAGAATTCTTTTTACCTATGAACTTAACAATCAGGATAGGGATGTGGTAGATATTGGTGAGAAGTGAAAGAAATATGTAGTGGTATCTCAGGCCTCAGTAAGCTTTTATTTGGGCAGGTAAGACTGAAACAGGTTAAGTTCAAGGTAGTAAAATAGAAAGGTTCATAAAAAAAGGAAGATCAGAATGGACCAGTATGGCTTATAGCTGTGATGGGTATGACATCATCAGTGTCACTGGGGAGCTATTTTCTTTTGTCTTGAGTCTCTGGAAGATTTGGAAGGCAGAGCTATTCATCTTGTGGTGTGTACTTCCATAAAAGACACATGGGTGACTGTGGTGAATTTTTCCCTCCCGTATCCTGCCCTGATGAGTATAAACCATTGGTTAAGAATGGAGAGGCAGCTGTTTGTAATGGGCATATAGCAAATTAATGTATGGGACAGTATGTGTATACATAGGGGACTAGGAAGAAGACAAGTTTGGTAACTCTGGATATATATGTGCATAAGCAGACAAGAGAGACATTGAATTTTTATGTGAAACATGACCTGCTACAATGGTGTGTAAGATGAGTCCTGCAGCAGGTGGGCACAGAATGCTTGAGTACACTAAGAGGTTGGGCATTGTTTTAGTTGGAACTTTGACGAGCCAACTGAAATAGCTTTGGACAGCCTGGAAGGAACTCTAGAACTCTAACCCCTTTGTTGTGTGGGTAGGAAATTGAGGACTCAAAAGTCAAATGTTTTATCTCAATCAACTAAAGTTAATAAAGTTATCTCAATCAACTAACTAGTAAGGCAGCATACATTCTCTGTGTGTAACAATGGAGGCCTGGACATAGCTGGTATTTGTGAATGTAATCACCAAAGTCCAAATAACATAGATGTTCAGAAGAAGAAATGGTAGGTCTTGATTAGTCACTTCAACACTACTCATGTTTTGCAGACTTGTCCACAAAAGCCTGATGACCCAATTATCTATACTCACCCCTATCCCTTATGGGAATATTTTCCTAGTAAAAATGACCTGCAACAGATACCATCTTGTTTGTTTGTGACGCCCTTTTTATCATTGCTGTTAAAGTGTTAGGATCCTCTGAGGCTTCAACACATGACGTGTGTGTGTGTGTGTGTGTGTGTGTGTTTTGTGTTTGTTTGCTGGAATATTGCTGTAGGGAACGGACCATAGCTCGGTGGTAGAGTGCTTGTATAACTAGTGCAGGTTCTGGGCCAGACCTTCAACACATGGTAGGTGGAGAGAGAATGTTGTCTGAGAAACGAATACGGATTCAATTTCATGCTTTTCAGGTAACTAAGCAAGACAAGAACCTCATAAAGCCTCTTTATGACCGATGCAGAATTATCAAGCAGATCTTGTCAACACCGTCCCTGATCCCAACAATTGTAAGTAAAGACTGCTGCACTAACCGGAAGCCTTGACTGGCACCTTGCATCTAAGCCATTTGGCACTATGTGATAGTCAGCACCATGATGTTACCAAATGGCCTTCCAAGCTGTGTATACCATGATCCCGCCAGCTGTTGTGGTCTTCCCTAGCTCAGTACTGTGCTTCACAGTGACCTAACAGGAACTGCTGTGAAACAGAGCCTACCACTCTTAACATAATTTCATTTCTTTGTCCTCCTTTTGGGTGAGGAGAAAAACACAGTGGGTTTCAGTGTGGCACTGTTTAGTTTTTTAACACAACTAGACAAGACAGAACCTCTCCGTTCTCTGTGTGGTGGTTAATAAAATTGGTACTGAATTCTTTGAACTATTGAAACCTTGTTTTGGTTCCGTCTGATCATACTATACTAGATATAAGCAAATTTATCTCAATAAAAAGAAGTACTGAAGCCAACTGAGGCTGTTTTTCAAAATAAATTTATAGGCAGACAGAAGCACCACACATCCTACTCCATCAATTTCAAAACAGCTACTCAAGATATCAGGGTGAAAAGCAGCAAATGTTAACAAATTTGAATTTAAATCTACTTGAGGATATTTATAATTCTGCATTTTAAAGGATGTTAGGAGAATGATAAATTCTAAAATGTTCCCTTTGAGGAGGAAGAATAGTTTAAAGGGGAAATACAACTTTGAAGTTCAAGAAAACCTTTTGGCTGTTACAATTACCAGAAAGCTTAAGGAGGAAGTACGCTTCTTTGGCCTCCTAAGGGCCCCTCTGAACTTGAACATCCTTAACATCCTCTGTATTGACTGTGGCATGCTCTAGGTCTGAGTGGGACAGTTTCTGAATAAGGTGTCTTTAGTGTATCTTGTCCTAACCTCTATTACTGCTTTGAAGCTGTAGTGAAGGTCAGGGGGAAGGGAGGACCCATGTGGCCATACAGTGTAACCTGGGCCATATTGCGAATGCCTGTCGGCCTTCCTTGACCCAGTGAAGATAGATAAACTTGGGAAGCACTGTAGTTCAGCATGGATACCTCTTTGCTCCATAGATTTTTAATGAAACTGAGCAAGGGCTCTTGGTAGTTTCCACTCCAGTTCTGAGAAGCCATACGGGCCAGGTGTCTGTCTACTGGTTTGTATGTTCTGGCAGTCCTCTCAAATGCTCAAGAGACATCTAGCCCTCTGTGACTATTTGACTTTGCTTGTGACAAGCAGGAGGAAGAGGACTCTGATGAAGACGGTCCACAGAGAAGCCAACAAACTTCTTTACCAGATCCAGTGTCCCGTCTTCCTGTTGGTGATCACCTCTCCTACTCTGAGACAGAGCCTATGAGGACCCTGCTCCCAGATGAAAAGAAAGAAGGGAAGCAACCAGCTCTCTCCATGTCCAACTTACACGAGGCCACCATGTGAGTGAGCAGCCCGAATGTGGGCTCTCAAAAACTCCTGGCTTGGGTCCCTTACCAGCACATGAAAAACTCAGCATCTGTTCGGAGCCTAAAATGTGCTCTCCAGCCGAGAATCGACCTGAAAATGGCTTAACTGGAAAATAGAGAAGAAAAAGCCGTGGAGAGCCAGAGTAAAGACCTATATATGCCATAAGTTTTGATGTGCAATTACTTTGATCCTACTTTTCAGTTGTATCCTGGCACTAGTGACCCTTGTAACCCTTAGCAGTGTCAAAGGAGAGCTAGTCTTTGACCATTGGACCCAAAGGAGGAAGATCCTTAGTGGGTCACCAGTGGCCAGAGCCTTTCTTTTCTTGTCTTTCTTTATTACATTCAGATGACATGGTGTTCCAGATGGGGAATAACCTTGGCCACCAGTCAGTGAGTGGGTTTTTTGTCTCCTAATGACTCTCAGTTAAGAGCTGTCTGGACTTTCATTACTGTTATCATTATTTAGTAGTTGGCATATCTTTGGATCATGTGGCCTTTTTGGTTTGATGGAACAGCCCACACTCTGAGGTCTTCTTTAACATGCATTATGTGGTCTGCTTAGTGTTTGTCCCAAATGGAGATGTGGTAAAACCGTGGACAGTAAGCAGTTTTTAGCTTGCTGGGAAAACAGAACATAATCTTCCTTCCTTCTCTCATTCTCTCCAGCCTTTGAGTGGTAGTTGTAAGGAAGTCATTCCTAAATTTAGGCAGGTGGGGGCCTTTTTGAAATGGACTTATAGAAAATGCCTGTTTATAACTTCAGTGTTCAGTCCTCTGAAAGGATGGACAAATTCTACCACGAAGTAGACTGCAGTGGGATGTCAGCCCTCCCCTGGTTCAGTTGCATGCCCAAGGGTTTTGTCCTTCTCCCCGCACTCCAAGGACACAATCTTTTCCCTCTGTGTCTCTTCTCTTTACTTTGTCCACAGACATTGGTGTGTGTTCCTTAGATGTCTGCTCTGTCCTGTCATCTTCTTATACCACCGTAACTTTCACCGTTTTTTCACAGCAGATGGGGTACACTGCCTTTCTCTGTGTCCATGACACTGTTAATGTCAGGGAACACTAGGCTTATGTGCTGCTCCTACATAGGCCACGTTTACAGTGTGGGCCCCATGTACTCAGGACATCCTTTCATAACCACTGTTCAGTCCTAATGTGCCCATTTTGCCGACCTGATATAATTTAGTCGTGATCATTCATTCAGGCCAGTGCTCACTAATGGCAAATGTGTTTCATTGACACAGGCCAGTCCTTCTTGACCATCTCCGAGAAACTAGGGCTGACAAGAAGAGGCTACGGAAAGCCCTGAGAGAATTTGAAGAACAATTTTTTAAACAGACGGGAAGGTAAGTGTGAGCAGAGAGGGTATTTTTAATGTTAGTATTTCCTAAAGAACCGTAGTTCAGAATGAACTCTGCTTTTGTAGGAACAGTGATAAGATGTCAATCCTAGCTGAAGACTGTGTTTTCTCTAGTGCAGGACCCCATGGTAACATTGTGAGGGATGTTTTATGGGATGTTTATGTTAATAGCTCCCAGGTATTAACGTCAGTCTTTACAAAATGAAAATTGAACTCTGAAAGTGCTTTCTATCTGAATTTCATCGAAACTGCTGAAATTTCTAAGCTTAAACATTTACTTGATTTTTAGCCACTGTTCTTAGATTCTTAGTCCCATAAGTTATTCTCTACCTATTACATGAATGGTTTCCTTTAAATATCTCCCTAAACTTCACCACCCATCTCTGTTTGTTTCATTCCAGGGTTTACTCAAAAGTTCATAGCTGTTTTTCTCTCCCTAAAATATTTAGTTGGACCATCTGTCCTCCTATGTTTTTCCATCTCAACCCAGCTGTTACTATACACTCATTAATTTCCTGTAGTTTTTAGTGTGTTACCAACAAAATTGTGTATGTAATCAGGTAATGAACGTTAGTGTCTTTTGGAGAAGGGACAAATTACTTAGCTGTCTTCAATCTCTGTTTACACCAGTAAGCTGAAATGCTTTGTCTCCTGGGATAAGTTAGAAAGCTATGACTGTGACATGGGACGTTAGTCTTAAAACAACCCCTGCCCCGCAGAGTGTCCCCAACCTGTCGCAACTTCCAGAAGATTGCAGTGCAAATGTTCCAACAAAAAACAATAAAATTACGTAATTTTATGACAACCCTGTATAATGTCAAAAGGTTGGACGTTCTTACAGGCATATAACTTTCCCCAAGTCACAGAGCTTCCAAGTGGTGGAGATGAGCTGGGAGGTTCTTCCTACTAACACACTGGCTTGGGCATGCTTTCCCAACTGCCTTTCTTTTGAGCCTTGCTGCCATTTCCTCTCAGCCCACAGGCTGCTGTGAGGGAGTGGTACTGTGCTAAAGCACTTTGAGACATTCAAGCTTAGCCTGCTCAAGTCATCGTCCATGACAGCTTTTCTGTTTTTCAGGGCTATCCTAATGGGCTTACTAGGTGAGAAACTTATAGCTCAGCAAAGAATTGACTGACTAGGTGCTTTGAGTACATACCTGATTTACATTAAAGTTCTTCTTTAAAAGTATTCAGTTTGGGCGGGGGGGTGGTGGTGGCGCACTCCTTTAATCCCAGCACTCTGGGAGGCAGAGAGCCAGGTGGATCTCTGTGAGTCCAGCCTGGTCTATAGAGTGAGATCCAGGACAAGCACCAAAGCTACACAGGGGAGAAACCTTTTCTCGGGGGGGGGGTGGGGGGGGGAGTTATTCGGTTGGAATTTTTCATCTAGTGAAATATTTGAGTTGTTTTTAGGATTTCAAATCTCAATAGTTATTGCATTGAAAATAAGTTACTTAGGTTTCAGGCACATATACAGTCTTTTCATTACTTTGAGTTCCTTGAAGAAATTACATTTTTATCCATTTGAACACAGGATTCTACATTAGAGTATGAGACATTCCAGTGTGCTGGCAATCCTGCCTGTAGGATCTATCAGTCATATTTGGCATGCCTTTTGGCAACATGGTGGTTTAATTGTTCTGTCTGTTCTTGGTAATAGTCATTGATTATGTGTATATAAAAAAACTATGCATCATTATATCTAAGAATGAGTATGCAGAAGAACATGACTGCAACTTATTCATGACTTACTGCACTCGAGGAACAGCTCGTCTTACTGTACTTATGGTCCCTAAACTTTAGATATGTCCATGCTTGCTTGCTCTATGTGAAGTAATCTGCCCTCTTGTGGTGATACATCATCTAATAAGAAAATGCTCATTTATTAAAGCTAAATTCATACAGTTGAATAGCAAGGAAATAGACTTTAATCTTTTCTCCTTAAGACTGTTACTGCTAAGACTGACCCATCTATAAAGCTAAAATGACCATGCGAATGGATTCTGTATACATTTAGAAACACTGTAATCATTCATGTAACAGAACAAGAGCAAACAGTAGATGTACCAAAGTCTAAACATTGGTACATGCTCACTCTTAGTGTGCAGAAAGAGAACTATTGCAATTTAAACTGTGTATGTCTTCATATGTATGGAGGCCAGAGGACAACTTGGGGTTGGCTCTCTCCTCCCACCATGTGGGTCCTAAGGATGGAACTCAGGTCATCAGGTTTGGCAGCAGGCACCTCTACCCACTGGTCCGTTCCACTGGCCCCACTTTAGACTATTTAGGCTTCTCTGTGGAGAAGCTCAGAAGTTCTACTCCACATCAGTAGAAACAGGTTGAACTACAAGAAAACTTGAAAACTTCTCAAGCTTATAAGACAGCCCCTGGAAAGTTTTTGTCACTATAGGTTTATGAATTATTTGTATAATCAAATATCTGCAGTATTTTCAGGATGCTATTTTTTAAGTTTTCACTGTAAGGGCTGAGCATTCTGTACAGGCATGGAACTCTGGCAAGTAAGAGGAGGAGTGGAAAAGGGATGCCTCGGAGGGAGGCTCTAGCCTGTGCTTTTTCTTCACATCTTTTCACCTGCACATTGTTCTGTGCTTGAGAATGGGACCTTACATTTGCAAACATTGGCAAAGGGTACTGTTACTTAGAGACATGGAGCAGAGATTGAGGCTAAAGGAATGTAAAGAAGGCACAAGCGCGCGCGCGCACACACCCCCACACACCATCCTGCCAGTTATAAGAGGACTTTAATGACCTGGCTCGTGTATCTACTAATAGATTGTATCTTCTTTTCTGCAGAAGTCCCCAGAAGGAAGACAGGATGCCAATGGCAGATGAGTACTATGAATACAAGCACATAAAAGCCAAACTGAGACTATTAGAGGTCCTCATCAGCAAGCAGGATGTGGCCAAAACTATTTGAGGTTTGGCTCTGATCACTTCCACCCAAGATAAAGTCAAATTTATTTTCCTCTACTGTTCTTGCTAAGTAGTTTTGATGTACTGAAAACGAAGCACTTTAGAGATAGTATTAGCTGTTTTTACAAAGGAAGAGATAGTGTAATTATACACGAGAAGGGATTTCAATAGGGAAATAACAGGTAATATTGGGATCAGCAAAAACATTTAGCCTACTCCACACCAAACTGAAATCCATAGTCAAATGTAATTGTTAAAAAACCCAAACCAAAACACTAATACCTTGTCAAACCTAAAATAACACATAGGCAGACTACCTGCTAGGGAAGGTTTATCAGTGCCCGAAGACTGACTTCATTGATGTATGGAAAAGAGCAAGGTTTGAGTTCACTGTGAGACAAGGAAAGCTTCTGCTCTTCATCCAGGGAGGAAGGCAGCTGGTAAGAAGGTAGTGTAAGGGAGACAACATCCACTGCCTGGTCCTGTAAGTCGGTAGGCGTTCTAAACACCCGAAAATACACTCGACTGTGTCACTAATTTCTTATTTCTACATGAAAATAGTGCATTATTTTATCTGTTATTTGAGAATTTACATTTCTGGTTACCAAAGTTCATTTGGATGGCATGTACTTTGTGAATTATCTTTGTCTATAACTGACAAATGTTTATATTAAAATAAAATATTAAAAATTTAAAATAGGTATTTTGGATAGGTGTGTCTGCAGTATAATAACCTAATGTGACCATAGTATTATTGCTAATTTTCTTGTTTCCTACACTAAGATGATATAACTATTTTCCCATTGGGTATCTGCATCTTTCTTAATGTCCCAAGGTCTGTTCTTTATAAAGTGAAACAGCTTTCTTGTGAGTTGCATTCATCTGCGCAGGGTAAAAAGCTTGGAAATCACCAAGACACCTTTTATTTACTTTATTTAGTGTATCTTGCTTTTTCTCCATTCATTTAAAACACATTCATTGGTTTTGGTTTTTGTAAAATCAAGTAACAGACATTTTCTCATTTTCAACTTTGTTCCTATTTCTGTTTTCTGTAATTTTTAAGCATGGTGTTGAAGAAACTCAGATTTTCATATTGCTTGGGCAGAAAAAATACTGATTCCAGAAGCGGACTATATTAGAGGCTATATTGTTTTCTCTGTATTCACCTGATGTTTTAAATCTTTTATGAATCAGAATAATGGCCTTCATAAATTTGTTTAATTGAAGTCATCTACTTGTAACAGGACAGATACACAACTATTTAAGGTTTACAAATTACATCTTTGATAAGGGAAATGGTTTCGTGAGATGTATACAATTGCTATTAAAATGTAACTATATTCTATATGATTGTAAATATTTTATACAACATACAAATAAAATATTTTTCTATTATATTTATTATGTTGAAGCACAGTAACTGTTTCCTGTTAGCTAATATAAATAACATAAATAACACTGTCAAACAACAAGGTGGAAGTGCTGACGATTCTAGGCTTTAAGATTTAACTCATGCTGCAATTACACCCTTTCATGCGGTTTGGCGTTATCCCAATATTTATTCAGTAGATTAAAATGGATGCATATTTAAACACCATTTATAAGCCATTATTTTGTACTTTGCTAAAGCGGTCTATATAACTGTCTTGTTATGTTTGGCATAAAGGAAACATAAAAGCATTGCAGCATCTAGGCAAACAAAGTGTCAGGACAACTTGGGGACATCACTGGAAGTGGTGGACAGGGTGGGCAAGAGGAGACACGGGAAGGCTCTGAATGGTGGTTTGCTTTTGGTGACAGCGGCATATGCATGCTTCAGTGGGAACATCTGATGGTGAAAATGGACAACAGAGGGCAGTGCTCCTATGGGAAGACGGGGGAGGGAGAGTACGAAAGTGGCGTTAACGTCCGACACTGATGTTACAGGTTTTGCAGCTGGGGTCTTTCTTTGCGTTTGCAGTAGACAAACTCATGAGCTGATGACCAGTGATTTCTGCCACGGTGCCCAGAGAAAGAGCCACAGGGTCAGTGTAAATGACTTCTAAAATGACATCCTGGGCGTGGTGGTACACCAGCACCCCATCTTCTTCTGTACAGGTCAAAAACTTATTATCCTTGGAATTTAGTTGAGGAAGGCGCTGCTTACAAAATTCATCTCCTGGTGATCCCACAGGGGCAATGACAAGAATCACATAATGATAAGCAGTGTACATACAGTAGAAGTCCCCAAAGTATAAGTTAGTATTGGGGTTGAAAAGTTTTTCTGCTGCAATCTCAAACCTGTATCTTCCATATGGTGAATCCTGGGGTGGCTTCCCTGTATTGAACTCAGTGCTGCAGCTGAAGAAGATGCCTTCTAATTTTCCACTGATGGGTGAGCCATGGCTGCCACTGTTATCCTTTACAGAAGGCTGCATAGCATCTCCATGGTGTTCTCTGCGAGTGAAAGGAAATGGACATTGCTCAGTACAATAGTGGTAAATTTACTGATTTACAGATCTAAATAGCACAAAAATCACTACCCACTGTTAAAGGCTTGGATGGCCAGGCTATCTCCAGACCAAAGGAAAAATATCTTTTGACACTACTTATCATGGCCTTAGACCTAAGATAAAGATGATCTACAAGCCTTGGAGATCTTTAACAATAAAATAAATTTCCCGGACTGAAAAACTGAACTGCAATTAGAAATCTTACAGGTGAAGTTAGCTCCGTTTGTACTTAATAGGTTTCATAAGTGACTTTACTAAAAAGAAAACTACTGAAAATATTGAAAATATGAACACTGCTAAGTAGAACTTGGTTTAAATGTGTGCTGTCTACCAAGGAAGGTCCATCCTGTCTGGTGACTCCAGAACTGAGCTGCTGCTGCCATGGACCCAGGCATCTCTCATGTTCATCCTCAGAGGCCTCAGGAAAGTTTCCTTCGAATTCTGTGGTTTGAAGATAGCTGCTGCTATGACAACTCTTGGAGTCTCCTGTGCTTCTGAGGCACCTTGCAACTGACCTCTTCACAGGTTCCAGTATCATCAGTGCTAGACTGTGGAGTCTGAGGACACTGTCTGTGGATTCACACAACTCCCTGTGAACACAGCAGTCTAGACCAGTGATAGCAGGGACATCACTGCAAGACAAGTCAGAGACTACACTTCCCTTCTGTGATCAAACTCAAAAGCATCTAGCCTAACTCAAATTCCATATGCCATCTGAATGATATGTCATTGAATGAAAAAAGGTTCTTACAGTAGATATTTCATCGAATTTTACATTTCACCAGATGCACAGACCAAGAAAAATGAAATAGAACAATTCCAAAGGAAAACAATCTATAATATATGAAATGCTTGAAAAACAATTCAAAATGAGGATTCCAAGGAAACTCATGAGAATCCAGATAAAAATACAAGAAAACAAGGAAAAAAATTTCAGGGCATAACAGATTTTTTTCCAAGGATATAAAAATCATAAAATAGAACCAATCAGAAACATTGGTGCAAAATACTTAATCAATGAAATAAATACCATGGCAAGCTACCAAGACACATGAGGGTAGAA
>CABHPP010160250.1:0-18244 GCA_902168425.1 Peromyscus attwateri | reverse complement strand
CCTTCACACGGGGACAAGACTTCGAACCCTGAGGTTCTGAAATGGATGAATGATTTGGCTAAAGGACGCAAACAGCTCAAAGGTGAGTGCCTCTTCTCTCAGAGAGCCACCAGTCAGAACAGCATAATGGCCAGGGCAATTGCAGGCCACTTCTGCCCGAGCCTTCTTGAGCTTTGGTTTCCTGCTTTAGACTGGCACTCCATGTGAAATGACAGCCAGCCTTTGGTTCCCCACATCATTCAGGCCCTCTTAATAAACCTCCTGAAGAAGAGACCCGGGACCTCCAGCCAACCTGTGGGGTTCTAACCTCCCTGGTTACTAGATTGCGGGAAACCAAAGTAGCCTAAGGAATCAGCCACTCCACAGATCCACTGCATAGGTGAGCATGCTAAGCCCAGAGGGATGGTTATGTGGCTCGGAGGGGCTGAGCCAGGCAGATGACTTGCCTCCCTGGCTCTGAGTCCACCCCTCTTTTTCCTTTGTCCTGTTCTGAAATGGATGTATTATTAACACTAAGGACAATTACTCTACACTCAAAGTTCTTTTCTTTCTCCTTTTGTTCTGTAAGTCAGTACTTGGATATAGGGGAGTTGGTCCAAATTTCTGGAAGTTTCCCGATGAAGAACTGGAAAGTAATAGTAACTTAATGGTATTAAACTGTAATGATGTAGCATGTTTATAAAAACACACAGTGTTTAAACTTCAAGCCAGAGCTTGGCATGGTGGCTCCTGCCTGTAATTTTAGTATTTGGAAAGCTGAGGCAGGGGAATTGTTAGACTGGACTACATAGTAAGTTGCAGGCAAGTGTGGACTACAGTTAGACACTGAGTCAAACAACATAAACAAAACACAAAGCCAGAGCACAAAACTAAATGAAGAAAATGAACTATGTTATATAATTGAAAAACCAGTATAAATGGTCTTACTAAAATCTAGCTTCCCCTTCCTATGGCATGATCTGAAATGCAATTCCATGGTAGGTCCCAGGTTGGGCTTTTTGTTGTTGTTGTTGTTTTTTTTTTTTAATGTCTAGGGTTGCATAAAGCCACATTGTTAGAATGCTGGGCTCTGTATTTTGAAAGTTAACATTAGGGCCTAGAAAGACGTCTCAGGGTTAAGAGTGCTTACTTCTCCTCCAGGGGACCCATGTTTAGTTCTCAGTATTCATGCTGCTGCATGGTGCCACCCAACTCTAGCTCCTGGGAGTTCTGAAGTCATCTTCTGGCCTCTGTGGGCACTTGCAGAACACACACACACACACACACACACACACACACACAAATTAAATCTTTGGGTAAAAAGCATTAGACAAGAATGTGGAATATGTCGAGTTGGGGCTGGAATTCCCAATGCCCCTCTCATCTCCCCTGTTTCCTCATATATAATATATATATTGCATAATGCATATATATGCATATATAATGCCTCATATAATCACCCGTACTTCCGGGAGCCTTACTACATACACAGCTTTTACCATGCACGCCAACAAACTGCTGCACATAGAATTTCAAGTGCTTCCGTGGGCACCGGTGGAAACCTGGGGTGGGGGGTGGGGAGCTAGGTCTTCCTCCAGAAGTCTGCTGCAGTCCAAACCTGAGTTCTTATCTCATGTGGTCCTTCCCCAGGAGAGCCCAGCCTCTAGGGCTCTGTTTGCGTGGCTGATCGAGTGCTTATGATACTGGTCGTGGTTAAGACTGATGGTTGCCAGCTGGAAGCCATCTTTAGCATTGCGCCTTCCTGGGGAAGGGAATTCCTGAGAAGCTCTGCTTGAGTCCCTCCTGCTTGTGGTAACTCAAGGCATTTCTCTTAGAACTGAAGCTCAAGCTGTCGGAAGAGCAAGGGGGTACTCCCAAAGGCCCTGGGAGAAACCCGTCCTGTGAACAGCCTTCAGGACCCAGAGAAAACGGCAAGTTGGAAGCTGTGGGGCCCGAGCCAAGCTCCTTTGGAGAGGAGACTTCAGACACTGTGATGATGGAGAGGAGAGAACAGGTTCCTCCTCAGGACGATGTGAAGGTACCTCAACGAATCAGCATGGGGTGGCAAGGGCATGCTTTTGACCGACTGTCAGAGCACTTCGCCACCACTGTCACATCTTTAGGAGACTGCCTCCAGCACTTGAACCTGTTGCGTTGCTGGGGGTGGGGGTTCATGGCTGTGACCTAGGAGTGTTACTGTGGGAGTCGAGAATGTGCCTCTTCTGGAGGAGGTGTGTGCTAGTGGGAGGTGCCAAAGATGGGAGGATGCATTCCGTGCTCCACCAAACAAGTAAAAAAAAAAAAAAAATGGAAGTCTAGGGTATAATTATATTCCCGGGAAAGAAAAGCTCCAGTATAGGCCCTTCCCATATGTTGAAGTGTGATCAAGAAGGGAGAGGCATAAAGTAAGGGTTTCATGTCCTAAGAACAGAGCTGTGATTTCTAGGGAGTGATAAGTCGGGACTAAAGATTTCGGCTTTAGACATCTCAGTTTTGAAATCGGAGACAGCTGGATAGAGTTGTCAGCTGGGTATTAGGATACATAAGTCTGGGGCTTAGCCAAAGAGATTTATTGCATTTTATAAAGAAAAGCAGCACTTACCTCAGTAATCCCCCCTCACGTTGCTTATCTGTGTTTCCATTTCACTGAGACCAGGGAGTTTTCTTGAGTCCCTTCCATATCAAAGCTAAGGCTCACGTGATTGACCTTTACTTCCTGTGTAAGAGTGGTCACCTTGTCACCTCGCTAAGTACCTTATGTCATTTTCTGCCTCAGCCCATCACATTGCCTGCACAGAAAGACTATTGTGCATAGCACCGTAGTGTCTATACATAATAGGTACTGAGTGTCCATTTGCTGAGTGAGTGTCCGAGTGAACACATGACATTTGAATCTGGAGTGAAGTCTTCTTGAGAAGTTTGATCACTTAACCTATTCTGTCATACATGACTTGGTCTTAATAAGGTAGGACCATATACCAGATCTCAGAAGGCCCCATCTTAGTTTTTCACTCTGGGACTTGTGTTCTGCAAGTACACATGGGACCAGAGTCTCCTCCATCATCCTTTTACCTTTACATTTGAAAAAGAACCAGTGTGTTCGAGTCATAAGGGAGGTCAGTCAGTAATGGCTGGGTCACAGGCTGGTATATTGTTTTTCACATATGGCTAGCCTATCCAACCCACTCCACCCCGGCCCCCAATTCTAGACTTTGATGATAGCCAGTAGATAACTTCTGTGTACATGTGCACATGTAGGCACATCTGGAATTCCTTATTCATTAGTATTTCCAAGGGACTTTGTTGTATTTTATAGTTATCTTGTCCATATCCATATAAATATCTTGGTCAGTATCACCATCCCAATGATTGATTGACCAACATCCTCTGACTAGCTATTAATCAGTCAGTGGATTAATCCATTGATGAGGTCAGCAACCTCATGATCCAGTCACCCCTCAGTAAAGTCACCAGCTGGGAACAAGACATAACACATGAGCTTTTTGGAGGGACACTTTCTATCCAGTCCATGACAGTAGATGACTGATGGACAGTTGTTACACATTTCCAAAAAGATTCAAATGCTTGTTCTATGAGTTCAGGTAACTTAAGATAGAGAAGTTATGTCAGGACTGCTGTCCTGGACTGCCATTCTACTGGAAGTTGGGATATAAAAAGCAATTTAAATAGATAAGGATTTTGGTAAGTACTGTACAAGGAATGAAGAATGAATGAATGAATGACAGAAAGCAATAGGAATAGTTTGTTTCTTGAATAGGGTTATTAGAAGGACAAAGACAGTTGACATTTAATCAAGAAAGTGAACAGGCCAAAGAGATCAGCAAAGAACATTCTAGACAGAACTCCCAAGTACCAAGGCTGTGAAAGAAGGAAGCGGTTTGTTGTTGTTGTTGTTGTTTTATATATACAAGAATATCAGGGCTGAGGGCTGAGACATGGGGAGGCATGAGATACAATCAGAAAAGCTGTGTCCAGTGGGATGACACTGTGCCTTGTAGGCTGTGAAATGGAGTAAGGGGTGGCAGCCAAGTGATAACAGAAAATCAGCGGGAGACAATAAACATTTAAAAGATCCGATGAATCTGTGAACAAAAATCACAGGGCAAATGAGAAGGAGGAATGGACAGCTGGATCCGTAGAGTGACGTTAGTAGCAAGACAACATCCTCAAAGCATATTTTAGTTGGAACGAGAGAACATGTTGAAGCCTTAGATCAGTGGGTCTCAACCTTCCTAATGCTTCAACCCTTTAATACAGGTCCTTACGTTGTGGTGACCCCCCAACCATAGAATTACTTTAGTTGCTACTTCATAACTGTCATTTTGCTACTGTTATGAATCATGATGTAAATATTTTGGGAGAGGGAGGTTTGCCTAATGGATCAGGACCCACAGGTTGAGAACCACTGTCTTAGAGGGAAGAAAGAGCCGGAAGAATCCATGGAGACCTGTCCAGCTTACTGACACAGCAGACTATGGGAGGAGGCAGATTTTGGAGTGGAGATGAAAATGTTAAGAGGTATCATATGTGGGAGCACTTTAGATTGGAGATTTTTCAGGAGCTGGGTAACCAACCTTCCCAGTTTGCACAGGGCTTTCATTGGTTGAGCACTGAAAACCCATGCTCTGGGAAATGGCCTCGGTCCTTGGCAAGCTGGGATGGTCAACTGAATGAAAGGGTCTGTAGACAAGGACCTGAGGGCTCAGAAGACATCCTTGCATAAATGGCAAAATTCTATTATTTCAAGCTAAATATCTATTGAGCAGCTTGATGAGTGTCAGAAGCCACTTCAAACAGACCTGGGAGCTTTACAGTAGAGCCAGGGCCTTTTAGATAGGGGCGATCTGTAGTGGGATGTGCAGGCTTTGATACCACATTCCAGTACTGCCCCAGAGAAGTGTAACCATAGGGAGTCATAGGGTGGGTACCACCAATGAGTTTAGAGGTCACGGCAGAACTAAAGGACACATAATCATAGCATCTAGCCTGTTCCTTGCCTCCTCAACAACTCGTGGCATGTCAGTTCATCTTGTTAAGTGCAGCTTCTTAAAGCTTGAGTGGATAGATGACTTTCATCTGGCCTTCTTGCCATACATTTTTTTTTGTTTTTGTTTTTGTTTTTCGAGACAGGGTTTCTCTGTGTAGCTTTGCGCCTTTTCCTGGAACTCACTTGGTAGCCCAGGCTGGCCTCGAACTCACAGAGATCCACCTGACTCTGCCTCCCGAGTGCTGGGATTAAAGGCGTGCGCCACCACTGCCCGGCTCTTGCCATACATCTAAACCACATTAACTGTTAAAATTTCCATGGCAATGATTCCCCCAGACTTTTAGGGAATTTCTTGCATTGGTGTTTAGTCAGAGTGCATACTTTCTGAAGCTGGGAAACAGCATGACCTAGCTAGTTCAGATATTGTGACTCAGCCATCTTCCCCCTTTATTTAGGATTTTTAAAGAGGTAATCACTGGAAACAAACCATTTTCTGTTTCTACTTCTGCATGTTGCTAGCTACCTGCACTACAAAATAAAATGTTACCTTTTGATTTTTGTTATGTGCAAAGGGAACCCCACACTAAGTAATAATATATGGTTTACTAATAGCTCCCATTGTCCACATAAAATAGCCAGAGAGAGCTTCCAGGTCAGTACGCACAGATAAACCCCAAAGGTGATTATCCTACCTCACTCTCCTGTTGTAGTATGAGGAGCAAATGGAAGAGGAGGTTAAGGAAGAGAGAACTCTAACAAAACATAATTTGGTAGGATGTTGGCAGCTTGCTCTCTCTGCCATGCTAAAAATCCTTTCCTCCCTGTGCGGCTCACATTCTTAGGTGTGGCCTTGCATCCTGAAGAGCTGCTGACATTCCAAACTGCCACAAAGTGGCCAGCCCAGATGTCGTCTTTCTGGCCTTGGTCAAGAAGGTTATTTAGGAGAAAGCTGCCGTAACTCCAGCAGATTTATCCATGTGTTTGTTTTCTTTTCTACCTGGAACGGTTGTCATGGCCTCTTCCTCAGAAGAGCACAGGAACTCTTAAATATAACCATTCCCTCAGTTCATCCCCATAATCGAGCTTTCTCTCCAGGAGATAAGTAAAACTGACATTCTCCTCTCTGGATAGGAAGGGATGGGAAACTACTATTTTTCAGTTTTAGGAATCAAGGCCTGTCAATATTTTTCTCTGTCTGAAGCCCACATATGGGTCGGCATCACATGCCCATTTCTCTTTGGGGATTAATCAGTATTGATCCCGGGAGTAAAATTATTAGTGTTAAGAGGACTCGAGCTGATTGGATGTGTACTTCGGTGTTCAGCTAGTGTCTGGGGAAAATCATTTTCTAAAGCGGCATTCTCATTCTTGATGGTTTTTTAAAGTTTCTTTGCATCTGTGTATTAAAAAATATTTTACTTTTAATTAAAATCGTCACATCATCTCCCCCCTCCCCAACTCCTTCCGTTCTCATGTCTCACTCCTGCTCCCTCTGAAACTCATGGCCTCTTTTTCTTTCACACACACACACACACACACACACACACACACACACACACACACTACGCCAAGTCCATTTCGTGTTGCTTATATACATGTTTTTAGGGCTGACCACTGGGCCAATTAGGGGACTTATCCCTGGGGAAAACTAATTCTCCCTTTCTCAATATTTGTTCATTGCCTGCAGCTCAATCTTGGGGTGGAGCCATGTGAGGTTTCCCCCATCCATGTTGGCATGTCCACTAGTGTCATCATCATTCAGGTCTTGTTTAGGCAGCCATATTGTTGATATTTCACCAGTGTGGCTTCCATGTTATATCTAGAAGACATAATATTGCAGCAGATGTCCTGATCTTTTTTCCCCTTTTATGATTCTCCTAGAATATGGGGGAAATATATTAGGTAGAAAAACCACAATCAAGTTTCAAAAGAGACCAATGCTTAAGTACGTTGTTTTGTAAGTGCTTTCTATAGAATGTAAGTTCCAGTGAGGTACTGAAGGGAAATACTGTTTTAATGTTTCCTGAACTTACATTTATGTTTTCCCTCTTAAAATGTAGTAAAATCCCATGGACTACATATTGATAGGATTTGTGTGTGTGTGTGTGTGTGTGTGTGTGTGTGTGTGTGTGTGTGTAAAAATGTTAAAAAAATGTTTAAAGAGTGAATTTGGCTAGAAAATTAAAGACCGTTAAAGTTATGAACCAAACTAAAAGGCTCCTACAGCAAATTATCTTTCTCCTGAAAATACAAATGAGTCTGAGGTTACAGCCTGGGGTGTGTGTATACATTCACATAACAAGATAATGTGTAGCCAGGCAGTGGTGGCGCATGCCTTTAATTCTAGCACTCAGGAGGCAGAGACAGGTGGAGCTCTGTGAGGTCAAGGCCAGCCTGGTCTACAGAGTGAGTCCAGGACAGCAGGGCTGTTATACAGAGAAACCCTGTCTTGAACACCCCGCCCCCCCCAAAAGAAAATACACAGAGAGTGGAAGGAGAGAGATTACTAAAAATTAGAATTCTTTTTACCTATGAACTTAACAATCAGGATAGGGATGTGGTAGATATTGGTGAGAAGTGAAAGAAATATGTAGTGGTATCTCAGGCCTCAGTAAGCTTTTATTTGGGCAGGTAAGACTGAAACAGGTTAAGTTCAAGGTAGTAAAATAGAAAGGTTCATAAAAAAGGAAGATCAGAATGGACCAGTATGGCTTATAGCTGTGATGGGTATGACATCATCAGTGTCACTGGGGAGCTATTTTCTTTTGTCTTGAGTCTCTGGAAGATTTGGAAGGCAGAGCTATTCATCTTGTGGTGTGTACTTCCATAAAAGACACATGGGTGACTGTGGTGAATTTTTCCCTCCCGTATCCTGCCCTGATGAGTATAAACCATTGGTTAAGAATGGAGAGGCAGCTGTTTGTAATGGGCATATAGCAAATTAATGTATGGGACAGTATGTGTATACATAGGGGACTAGGAAGAAGACAAGTTTAGTAACTCTGGATATATATGTGCATAAGCAGACAAGAGAGACATTGAATTTTTATGTGAAACATGACCTGCTACAATGGTGTGTAAGATGAGTCCTGCAGCAGGTGGGCACAGAATGCTTGAGTACACTAAGAGGTTGGGCATTGTTTTAGTTGGAACTTTGACGAGCCAACTGAAATAGCTTTGGACAGCCTGGAAGGAACTCTAGAACTCTAACCCCTTTGTTGTATGGGTAGGAAACTGAGGACTCAAAAGTCAAATGTTTTATCTCAATCAACTAAAGTTAATAAAGTTATCTCAATCAACTAACTAGTAAGGCAGCATACATTCTCTGTGTGTAACAATGGAGGCCTGGACATAGCTGGTATTTGTGAATGTAATCACCAAAGTCCAAATAACATAGATGTTCAGAAGAAGAAATGGTAGGTCTTGATTAGTCACTTCAACACTACTCATGTTTTGCAGACTTGTCCACAAAAGCCTGATGACCCAATTTTCTATACTCACCCCTATCCCTTATGGGAATATTTTCCTAGTAAAAATGACCTGCAACAGATACCATCTTGTTTGTTTGTGACGCCCTTTTTATCATTGCTGTTAAAGTGTTAGGATCCTCTGAGGCTTCAACACATGATGTGTGTGTGTGTGTGTGTGTGTGTGTGTGTGTGTGTGTGTGTGTGTGTGTTTTGTGTTTGTTTGCTGGAATATTGCTGTAGGGAACGAACCATAGCTCGGTGGTAGAGTGCTTGTATAACTAGTGCAGGTTCTGGGCCAGACCTTCAACACATGGTAGGTGGAGAGAGAATGTTGTCTGAGAAACGAATACGGATTCAATTTCATGCTTTTCAGGTAACTAAGCAAGACAAGAACCTCATAAAGCCTCTTTATGACCGATGCAGAATTATCAAGCAGATCTTGTCAACACCGTCCCTGATCCCAACAATTGTAAGTAAAGATGGCTGCACTAACTGGAAGCCTTGACTGGCACCTTGCATCTATGCCATTTGGCACTATGTGATAGTCAGCACCATGATGTTACCAAATGGCCTTCCAAGCTGTGTATACCATGATCCCACCAGCTGCTGTGGTCTTCCCTAGCTCAGTACTGTGCTTCACAGTGACCTAACAGGAACTGCTGTGAAACAGAGCCTACCACTCTTAACATAATTTCATTTCTTTGTCCTCCTTTTGGGTGAGGAGAAAAACACAGTGGGTTTCAGTGTGGCACTGTTTAGTTTTTTAACACAACTAGACAAGACAGAACCTCTCCGTTCTCTGTGTGGTGGTTAATAAAATTGGTACTGAATTCTTTGAACTATTGAAACCTTGTTTTGGTTCCGTCTGATCATACTATACTAGATATAAGCAAATTTATCTCAATAAAAAGAAGTACTGAAGCCGACTGAGGCTGTTTTTCAAAATAAATTTATAGGCAGACAGAAGCACCACACATCCTACTCCATCAATTTCAAAACAGCTACTCAAGATATCAGGGTGAAAAGCAGCAAATGTTAACAAATTTGAATTTAAATCTACTTGAGGATATTTATAATTCTGCATTTTAAAGGATGTTAGGAGAATGATAAATTCTAAAATGTTCCCTTTGAGGAGGAAGAATAGTTTAAAGGGGAAATACGACTTTGAAGTTCAAGAAAACCTTTTGGCTGTTACAATTACCAGAAAGCTTAAGGAGGAAGTACGCTTCTTTGGCCTCCTAAGGGCCCCTCTGAACTTGAACATCCTTAACATCCTCTGTATTGACTGTGGCATGCTCTAGGTCTGAGTGGGACAGTTTCTGAATAAGGTGTCTTTAGTGTATCTTGTCCTAACCTCTATTACTGCTTTGAAGCTGTAGTGAAGGTCAGGGGGAAGGGAGGACCCATGTGGCCATACAGTGTAACCTGGGCCATATTGCGAATGCCTGTCGGCCTTCCTTGACCCAGTGAAGATAGATAAACTTGGGAAGCACTGTAGTTCAGCATGGATACCTCTTTGCTCCACAGATTTTTAATGAAACTGAGCAAGGGCTCTTGGTAGTTTCCACTCCAGTTCTGAGAAGCCATACGGGCCAGGTGTCTGTCTACTGGTTTGTATGTTCTGGCAGTCCTCTCAAATGCTCAAGAGACATCTAGCCCTCTGTGACTATTTGACTCTGCTTGTGACAAGCAGGAGGAAGAGGACTCTGATGAAGACGGTCCACAGAGAAGCCAACAAACTTCTTTACCAGATCCAGTGTCCCGTCTTCCTGTTGGTGATCACCTCTCCTACTCTGAGACAGAGCCTATGAGGACCCTGCTCCCAGATGAAAAGAAAGAAGGGAAGCAACCAGCTCTCTCCATGTCTAACTTACACGAGGCCACCATGTGAGTGAGCAGCCCGAATGTGGGCTCTCAAAAACTCCTGGCTTGGGTCCCTTACCAGCACATGAAAAACTCAGCATCTGTTCAGAGCCTAAAATGTGTTCTCCAGCAGAGAATCGACCTGAAAATGGCTTAACTGGAAAATAGAGAAGAAAAAGCCATGGAGAGCCAGAGTAAAGACCTACATATGCCATAAGTTTTGATGTGCAATTACTTTGATCCTACTTTTCAGTTGTATCCTGGCACTAGTGACCCTTGTAACCCTTAGCAGTGTCAAAGGAGAGCTAGTCTTTGACCATTGGACCCAAAGGAGGAAGATCCCTAGTGGGTCACCAGTGGCCAGAGCCTTTCTTTTCTTGTCTTTCTTTATTACATTCAGATGACATGGTGTTCCAGATGGGGAATAACCTTGGCCACCAGTCAGTGAGTGGGTTTTTTGTCTCCTAATGACTCTCAGTTAAGAGCTGTCTGGACTTTCGTTACTGTTATCATTATTTAGTAGTTGGCATATCTTTGGATTATGTGGCCTTTTTGGTTTGATGGAACAGCCCACACTGTGAGGTCTTCTTTAACATGCATTATGTGGTCTGCTTAGTGTTTGTCCCAAATGGAGATGTAGTAAAACCGAGGACAGTAAGCAGTTTTTAGCTTGCTGGGAAAACAGAACATAATCTTCCTTCCTTCTCTCATTCTCTCCAGCCTTTGAGTGGTAGTTGTAAGGAAGTCATTCCTAAATTTAGGCAGGTGGGGGCCTTTTTGAAATGGACAGACTTGACTTATAGAAAATGCCTGTTTATAACTTCAGTGTTCAGTCCTCTGAAAGGATGGACAAATTCTACCACGAAGTAGACTGCAGTGGGATGTCAGCCCTCCCCTGGTTCAGTTGCATGCCCAAGGGTTTTGTCCTTCTCCCCGCACTCCAAGGACACAATCTTTTCCCTCTTGTGTCTCTTCTCTTTACTTTGTCCACAGACATTGGTGTGTGTTCCTTAGATGTCTGCTCTGTCCTGTCATCTTCTTATACCACCGTAACTGTCACCGTTTTTCACAGCAGATGGGGTACACTGCCTTTCTCTGTGTCCATGACACTGTTAATGTCAGGGAACACTAGGCTTATGTGCTGCTCCTACACAGGCCACGTTTACAGTGTGGGCCCCACGTACTCAGGACATCTTTCCATAACCACTGTTCAGTCCTAATGTGCCCATTTTGCCGACCTGATATAATTTAGTCGTGATCATTCATTCAGGCCAGTGCTCACTAATGGCAAATGTGTTTCATTGACACAGGCCAGTCCTTCTTGACCATCTCCGAGAAACTAGGGCTGACAAGAAGAGGCTACGGAAAGCCCTGAGAGAATTTGAAGAACAATTTTTTAAACAGACGGGAAGGTAAGTGTGAGCAGAGAGGGTATTTTTAATGTTAGTATTTCCTAAAGAACCGTAGTTCAGAATGAACTCTGCTTTTGTAGGAACAGTGATAAGATGTCAATCCTAGCTGAAGACTGTGTTTTCTCCAGTGCAGGACCCCATGGTAACATTGTGAGGGATGTTTTATGGGATGTTTATGTTAATAGCTCCCAGGTATTAACGTCAGTCTTTACAAAATGAAAATTGAACTCTGAAAGTGCTTTCTATCTGAATTTCATCGAAACTGCTGAAATTTCTAAGCTTAAACATTTACTTGATTTTTAGCCACTGTTCTTAGATTCTTAGTCCCATAAGTTATTCTCTACCTATTACATGAATGGTTTCCTTTAAATATCTCCCTAAACTTCACCACCCATCTCTGTTTGTTTCATTCCAGGGTTTACTCAAAAGTTCATAGCTGTTTTTCTCTCCCTAAAATATTTAGTTGGACCATCTGTCCTCCTATGTTTTTCCATCTCAACCCAGCTGTTACTATACACTCATTAATTTCCTGTAGTTTTTAGTGTGTTACCAACAAAATTGTGTATGTAATCAGGTAATGAACGTTAGTGTCTTTTGGAGAAGGGACAAATTACTTAGCTGTCTTCAATCTCTGTTTACACCAGTAAGCTGAAATGCTTTGTCTCCTGGGATAAGTTAGAAAGCTATGACTGTGACATGGGACGTTAGTCTTAAAACAACCCCTGCCCCGCAGAGTGTCCCCAACCTGTCGCAACTTCCAGAAGATTGCAGTGCAAATGTTCCAACAAAAAACAATAAAATTACGTAATTTTATGACAACCCTGTATAATGTCAAAAGGTTGGACGTTCTTACAGGCATATAACTTTCCCCAAGTCACAGAGCTTCCAAGTGGTGGAGATGAGCTGGGAGGTTCTTCCTACTAACACACTGGCTTGGGCATGCTTTCCCAACTGCCTTTCTTTTGAGCCTTGCTGCCATTTCCTCTCAGCCCACAGGGTGCTGTGAGGGAGTGGTACTGTGCTAAAGCACTTTGAGACATTCAAGCTTAGCCTGCTCAAGTCATCGTCCATGACAGCTTTTCTGTTTTTCAGGGCTATCCTAATGGGCTTACTAGGTGAGAAACTTATAGCTCAGCAAAGAATTGACTGACTAGGTGCTTTGAGTACATACCTGATTTACATTAAAGTTCTTCTTTAAAAGTATTCAGTTTGGGCGGGGTGGTGGTGGCGGCGTACTCCTTTAATCCCAGCACTCTGGGAGGCAGAGAGCCAGGTGGATCTCTGTGAGTCCAGCCTGGTCTATAGAGTGAGATCCAGGACAGGCACCAAAGCTACACAGGGGAGAAACCTTTTCTCGGGGGTGGGGTGGGGGTGGGGAGTTATTCAGTTGGAATTTTTCATCTAGTGAAATATTTGAGTTGTTTTTAGGATTTCAAATCTCAATAGTTATTGCATTGAAAATAAGTTACTTAGGTTTCAGGCACATATACAGTCTTTTCATTACTTTGAGTTCCTTGAAGAAATTACATTTTTATCCATTTGAACACAGGATTCTACATTAGAGTATGAGACATTCCAGTGTGCTGGCAATCCTGCCTGTAGGATCTATCAGTCATATTTGGCACGCCTTTTGGCAACATGGTGGTTTAATTGTTCTGTCTGTTCTTGGTAATAGTCATTGATTATGTGTATATAAAAAACTATGCATCATTATATCTAAGAATGAGTATGCAGAAGAACATGACTGCAACTTATTCATGACTTACTGCACTCGAGGAACAGCTCGTCTTACTGTACTTATGGTCCCTAAACTTTAGATATGTCCATGCTCGCTTGCTCTATGTGAAGTAATCTGCCCTCTTGTGGTGATACATCATCTAATAAGAAAATGCTCATTTATTAAAGCTAAATTCATACAGTTGAATAGCAAGGAAATAGACTTTAATCTTTTCTCCTTAAGACTGTTACTGCTAAGACTGATCCATCTATAAAGCTAAAATGACCATGCGAATGGATTCTGTATACATTTAGAAACACTGTAATCATTCATGTAACAGAACAAGAGCAAACAGTAGATGTACCAAAGTCTAAACATTGGTACATGCTCACTCTTAGTGTGCAGAAAGAGAACTATTGCAATTTAAACTGTGTATGTCTTCATATGTATGGAGGCCAGAGGACAACTTGGGGTTGGCTCTCTCCTCCCACCATGTGGGTCCTAAGGATGGAACTCAGGTCATCAGGTTTGGCAGCAGGCACCTCTACCCACTGGTCCGTTCCACTGGCCCCACTTTAGACTATTTAGGCTTCTCTGTGGAGAAGCTCAGAAGTTCTACTCCACATCAGTAGAAACAGGTTGAACTACAAGAAAACTTGAAAACTTCTCAAGCTTATAAGACAGCCCCTGGAAAGTTTTTGTCACTATAGGTTTATGAATTATTTGTATAATCAAATATCTGCAGTATTTTCAGGATGCTATTTTTTAACTTTTCACTGTAAGGGCTGAGCATTCTGTACAGGCATGGAACTCTGGCAAGTAAGAGGAGGAGTGGAAAAGGGATGCCTCGGAGGGAGGCTCTAGCTTGTGCTTTTTCTTCACATCTTTTCACCTGCACATTGTTCTGTGCTTGAGAATGGGACCTTACATTTGCAAACATTGGCAAAGGGTACTGTTACTTAGAGACATGGAGCAGAGATTGAGGCTAAAGGAATGTAAAGAAGGCACATGTGCGCGCGCGCGCGCACACACACACGCACACACACACACACCATCCTGCCAGTTATAAGAGGACTTTAATGACCTGGCTCGTGAATCTACTAATAGATTGTATCTTCTTTTCTGCAGAAGTCCCCAGAAGGAAGACAGGATGCCAATGGCAGATGAGTACTATGAATACAAGCACATAAAAGCCAAACTGAGACTATTAGAGGTCCTCATCAGCAAGCAGGATGTGGCCAAAACTATTTGAGGTTTGGCTCTGATCACTTCCACCCAAGATAAAGTCAAATTTATTTTCCTCTACTGTTCTTGCTAAGTAGTTTTGATGTACTGAAAACGAAGCACTTTAGAGATAGTATTAGCTGTTTTTACAAAGGAAGAGATAGTGTAATTATACACGAGAAGGGATTTCAATAGGGAAATAACAGGTAATATTGGGATCAGCAAAAACATTTAGCCTACTCCACACCAAACTGAAATCCATAGTCAAATGTAATTGTTAAAAAACCCAAACCAAAACACTAATACCTTGTCAAACCTAAAATACCACATAGGCAGACTACCTGCTAGGGAAGGTTTACCAGTGCCCGAAGACTGACTTCATTGATGTATGGAAAAGAGCAAGGTTTGAGTTAACTGTGAGACAAGGAAAGCTTCTGCTCTTCATCCAGGGAGGAAGGCAGCTGGTAAGAAGGTAGTGTAAGGGAGACAACATCCACTGCCTGGTCCTGTAAGTCGGTAGGCGTTCTAAACACCCGAAAATACACTCGACTGTGTCACTAATTTCTTATTTCTACATGAAAATAGTGCATTATTTTATCTGTTATTTGAGAATTTACATTTCTGGTTACCAAAGTTCATTTGGATGGCATGTACTTTGTGAATTATCTTTGTCTATAACTGACAAATGTTTATATTAAAATAAAATATTAAAAATTTAAAATAGGTATTTTGGATAGGTGTGTCTGCAGTATAATAACCTAATGTGACCATAGTATTATTGCTAATTTTCTTGTTTCCTACACTAAGATGATATAACTATTTTCCCATTGGGTATCTGCATCTTTCTTAATGTCCCAAGGTCTGTTCTTTATAAAGTGAAACAGCTTTCTTGTGAGTTGCATTCATCTGCGCAGGGTAAAAAGCTTGGAAATCACCAAGACACCTTTTATTTACTTTATTTAGTGTATCTTGCTTTTTCTCCATTCATTTAAAACACATTCATTGGTTTTGGTTTTTGTAAAATCAAGTAACAGACATTTTCTCATTTTCAACTTTGTTCCTATTTCTGTTTTCTGTAATTTTTAAGCATGGTGTTGAAGAAACTCAGATTTTCATATTGCTTGGGCAGAAAAAATACTGATTCCAGAAGCGGACTATATTAGAGGCTATATTGTTTTCTCTGTATTCACCTGATGTTTTAAATCTTTTATGAATCAGAATAATGGCCTTCATAAATTTGTTTAATTGAAGTCATCTACTTGTAACAGGACAGATACACAACTATTTAAGGTTTACAAATTACATCTTTGATAAGGGAAATGGTTTCGTGAGATGTATACAATTGCTATTAAAATGTAACTATATTCTATATGATTGTAAATATTTTATACAACATACAAATAAAATATTTTTCTATTATATTTATTATGTTGAAGCACAGTAACTGTTTCCTGTTAGCTAATATAAATAACATAAATAACACTGTCAAACAACAAGGTGGAAGTGCTGACGATTCTAGGCTTTAAGATTTAACTCATGCTGCAATTACACCCTTTCATGCGGTTTGGCGTTATCCCAATATTTATTCAGTAGATTAAAATGGATGCATATTTAAACACCATTTATAAGCCATTATTTTGTACTTTGCTAAAGCGGTCTATATAACTGTCTTGTTATGTTTGGCATAAAGGAAACATAAAAGCATTGCAGCATCTAGGCAAACAAAGTGTCAGGACAACTTGGGGACATCACTGGAAGTGGTGGACAGGGTGGGCAAGAGGAGACACGGGAAGGCTCTGAATGGTGGTTTGCTTTTGGTGACAGCGGCATATGCATGCTTCAGTGGGAACATCTGATGGTGAAAATGGACAACAGAGGGCAGTGCTCCTATGGGAAGACGGGGGAGGGAGAGTACGAAAGTGGCGTTAACGTCCGACACTGATGTTACAGGTTTTGCAGCTGGGGTCTTTCTTTGCGTTTGCAGTAGACAAACTCATGAGCTGATGACCAGTGATTTCTGCCACGGTGCCCAGAGAAAGAGCCACAGGGTCAGTGTAAATGACTTCTAAAATGACATCCTGGGCGTGGTGGTACACCAGCACCCCATCTTCTTCTGTACAGGTCAAAAACTTATTATCCTTGGAATTTAGTTGAGGAAGGCGCTGCTTACAAAATTCATCTCCTGGTGATCCCACAGGGGCAATGACAAGAATCACATAATGATAAGCAGTGTACATACAGTAGAAGTCCCCAAAGTATAAGTTAGTATTGGGGTTGAAAAGTTTTTCTGCTGCAATCTCAAACCTGTATCTTCCATATGGTGAATCCTGGGGTGGCTTCCCTGTATTGAACTCAGTGCTGCAGCTGAAGAAGATGCCTTCTAATTTTCCACTGATGGGTGAGCCATGGCTGCCACTGTTATCCTTTACAGAAGGCTGCATAGCATCTCCATGGTGTTCTCTGCGAGTGAAAGGAAATGGACATTGCTCAGTACAATAGTGGTAAATTTACTGATTTACAGATCTGAATAGCACAAAAATCACTACCCACTGTTAAAGGCTTGGATGGCCAGGCTATCTCCAGACCAAAGGAAAAATATCTTTTGACACTACTTATCATGGCCTTAGACCTAAGATAAAGATGATCTACAAGCCTTGGAGATCTTTAACAATAAAATAAATTTCCCGGACTGAAAAACTCAATTAGAAATCTTACAGGTGAAGCTAGCTCCGTTTGTACTTAATAGGTTTCATAAGTGACTTTACTAAAAAGAAAACTACCGAAAATATTGAAAATATGAACACTGCTAAGTAGAACTTGGTTTAAATGTGTGCTGTCTACCAAGGAAGGTCCATCCTGTCTGGTGACTCCAGAACTGAGCTGCTGCTGCCATGGACCCAGGCATCTCTCATGTTCATCCTCAGAGGCCTCAGGAAAGTTTCCTTCGAATTCTGTGGTTTGAAGATAGCTGCTGCTATGACAACTCTTGGAGTCTCCTGTGCTTCTGAGGCACCTTGCAACTGACCTCTCCACAGGTTCCAGTACCATCAGTGCTAGACTGTGGAGTCTGAGGACACGGTCTGTGGATTCACACAACTCCCTGTGAACACAGCAGTCTAGACCAGTGATAGCAGGGACATCACTGCAAGACAAGTCACAGACTACACTTCCCTTCTGTGATCAAACTCAAAAGCATCTAGCCTAACTCAAATTCCATATGCCATCTGAATGATATGTCATTGAATGAAAAAAGGTTCTTACAGTAGATATTTCATCGAATTTTACATTTCACCAGATGCACAGACCAAGAAAAATGAAATAGAACAATTCCAAAGGAAAACAATCTATAATATATGAAATGCTTGAAAAACAATTCAAAATGAGGATTCCAAGGAAACTCATGAGAATCCAGATAAAAATACAAGAAAACAAGGAAAAAAATTTCAGGGCATAACAGATTTTTTTTTCCAAGGATATAAAAATCATAAAATAGAACCAATCAGAAACATTGGTGCAAAATACTTAATGAAATAAATACCATGGCAAGCTACCAAGACACATGAGGGTAGAA
>CABHPP010160249.1:0-12539 GCA_902168425.1 Peromyscus attwateri | reverse complement strand
TCCCTAGCACTTGGGAGGCAGAGGCAGACAGAACTCTGTGAGTTCAAACCCACCCTGGACTGCACGAGATCAATCCAGTCTAAAAGAGAAACAGCCAGGCAGTGATGGCACACACCTTTAATCCCAGCACTAGGAAGGTTGAGACAGGAGGTGATATGGCTGGGCAGAGAAAGGAATATAAGGCAGGAGGAGACAGGAGTATGACTCCCCCTTTCAGATGAGGACTCAGTCTGAGGATTCGTGGAGACAGCATCTTCCCCTTTCGGCTGAGGAGTTGGCGAGGTAAGAAGTGGCTGTGGCTTGTTTCCTCTGATCTTTCAGCATTTACCCCGATATCTGGCCCCAGGTTTTTATTATAAGACCAATTAGGATTCATGCTACTCCTCTTAGATGCCATTTTAGAAATGTAAAGTAAGATTAATCTAGGATCTATTTGTAAGCATTGGTACTGACATGTCTGTCAAAAAGACATTAATTCAACTTTGCCCTTTGCTCCATGTGTCAAGAGAGTTTGTGTTCATTGCAAAACATGACCCAGTTATTTGGTTTTATTTTTAAATGACCTTGGTATGAGATTTAGACCATAGCCTTCTTGAAAGGTCAAATGTGTTATTTATTGTTCAGCTGGGTTCTGAAATAATAACTCCTTGTACATCTTCATGAGCTGGTCTGGTGACCTTTCGCAGGCTATTTAATATTCCATGCCTCAGTTTCCTCTTCTTTAAAATAGCAGAAAATTCTTAGTTTTGTTGTGAAATTACACAGAATAATATGTGTGAAACACACCACATATCAATCATGGTAAATATTCAAGAAATGTTAGCTATTATTATTTTTAACTTTTAAATTATTTTAGTGTGTGTGTGTGTGTGTGTGTGTGTGTGTGTGTGTGTGTGTGTACATGCATGTCTTATGAACCTGTGAAGGTCAGAGGGCCACCTTTCAGGAATCAGTTGTCTCTTTTAATATGGCTCCTGGGGATTGGATTCCGGTTTTTAGACTTGGTAACAAATGCCTTTGTCCTCTTAGCCTTCTCCACGGCCAAGTTATCATTATTTAACAGGGGGGCATTCTTGCCCATTCAGAATTTACTTTCCATTAGTTCCACCTCATGATGATTACCTTTGTCCTTAAATACCGACTGTCTCATCATTTCTAACAGTTAAGGGTGTGGGAGCAACATTCACAGTTCATTTTGCAGGTCCCCTCTAGAGTCTTGAATGTGATTGACATTGTACTTAGTTTCCTTAAGCAGAAGCTATCTATAACAGCTATAATCTGTAGAAGAGATGGCTGAATAATCACCACTATTGAAGTTGAAACTACATTTGTTGCACTAAAGTCTAGCCTGTGCTCTGCCTATGACATAACCTGACTCTGAGTTCTGCTAATTTTTTCTCCTCTGCTTTTATAGTGATCTTCGTAGCGTTAAAAATAGGTAGTGTTACCTATTTTAAACTTTATACTTTGTTTATCAAAGAAAGCATTTCAAAATGTATACATGGCCATGTCCATGTCTTAGGTCATTTCTAAAGCTACTTTTTTTTTTCTTTCGAGACAGGGTTTCTCTGTGTAGCATTGGAGCCTTTCCTGGAACTCACTCTGTTGCCCAAGCTGGCCTCGAACTCACAGAGATCTGCCTGCCTCTGCCTCCCGAGTGCTGGGATTAAAGGCGTGTGCCACCACCGCCCAGCTTTACAGCAACCTTTTAGAAAGGACAAGAATGTGAGTCCTATAACCCAAATTGCCGGATAGTTATTTAAATGGCTAGCCCAATCCAGAATTCCTTTCATCTGCCCTGTGGCTCGTGGCCACCTTGGCATGGTGACACCTTCCGCTCTCCTTGTGGATCTCTTAGCCAAGTAAGTCCA
Organism: Peromyscus attwateri; assembly: GCA_902168425.1. NCBI lineage: Eukaryota > Metazoa > Chordata > Mammalia > Rodentia > Cricetidae > Peromyscus > Peromyscus attwateri. Next base: position 10,668 of record CABHPP010160249.1, on the reverse strand, counting down.
CCTTCTTCCCCAGCAGCCAGTACATTGAGATGACTCTAGGTTGACCCGCATTCTCTTTCCTGCTTCCTTGTTGACCTACTAGCTTCTTCAGAAGCTCAAATACTGCATATTTACAACGAAACCGGACGAAATCCTCCAGATATTTTTGGTTGATGTCCTCATTTGTTTTCTGGTGCTATGATGAAATGCCGACCAGAAACCACCAGGGGAGAAGAAAAAGGTTTATTTCAGCTTAGGCTTTTATAGTCTATCATCATCCGGGGAAGCCAGGGCAGGAACCCAGGCATTGAAGCAGAGGCGTGGAAAAGTGTTGCTTCTTTTTCAATTTCTGAATGCAGTTTCCTGGCTTCATTTCCCTGTATCATGTTCAGCAACTTCTCTTACACAGCCCAGCCATACCTGCCTAGCGGTGGTGGGCTGGGTCCTCCTCCATCAATTAGCAATGAAGAAAAACGCCTTACAGATGTAGCCAGAGGCCATTTTCACCTGGACAATCCATCAGTTAAAGTTCCCTCTTCTTTCCAGGTGACTCTAGGTTGGGGTCAGGTTGACAGATGAAGCTAACTGTGACAGCTGGGTTTGTTTCCATAGCCTTCCTTCTGTGTGTGACAGTATTGCCCCACCCACGCTGCCTGTTCTGGGACCACCAGAGCCGGAACTCTTAGACTTGGAAATCACTAAGATCATGGACATGCTTTAGGCTTATTTCACTCCCCAAACCCGGCCAAGGCTGGTGGTTGGCCCTTGGACTATATCTGAATGTTACCTAAGTGCCCACCCCAGTGGCAAACCCAAGAGTGAAATTAATGAGTCTGCAAGACTCTGGCTTCTGTACTGTTCTGCCAGATCTGAACGAGCCCTCTCAGGCTCTTGCAGAGATGTATTTAAAGTTTGAGTTGCTTTGAAAAATCCACATTAGGAAGATACATTTTTAAATCTGGCTGACTCATTGTAACGTAACATCTGCTTCTGCCTGGGTTGGCAGCCAGCTCAGAAGTAGTCTCTTGGCCTCCATCTACTGGAGGTGATGCTTTCTCTGCTTCGTGGTCCCTACTGTGCAATGAGTGGGCTGCCAGAGACTGCAGCTTCCAGCAACAGAAATGAGTCATCTTCTACTTGAGGAACTGGTCAGACCGCTCCCCCTCCCCCATTGCCCCCAGGATGGGTCAGCCTAGCTGTATACCTTCCCTGCTGATTGAAAACCAGCTTCCGCATGGCTGCCATGCAGAAATCTCAGAACAAGTGTTAGGACATAGTGAGTCACTCCACAGATACTTGATCTTCTTCTTCTTCTTTGAAAATAAGCATTGACAGGAGGTGCAGGATGTTGAAGCATAAATTGATTGACAACTCTCCTAGTGTACCCCATAGATGCTCCTAGGAGGTTCTCAGAATGATATTTATCTCCCTTATTTATAAGTTATTAAACTAACAGTTCTCAAGGAGATCACTTATCAGTTTCCTATGCCTTATCCTAACGTCTCACCGAGGATGCATGGACAAACTTTGGTTTTGTTTTGGAGATTTTTTTTTAAGATTGAGTTCAGGGCCCCCTGCATGCTAGTGCAAGTGCTCGGCCCCCTAGCTCACCCCTAGCCCAACACTGGGAAGTTTAAGATGAATTTATTTTAATGTTGATTAGTTTAATAGGTATGGGTAGCTAACCAATCAGAGTAACAGCTTCTTTGATGTGATTCTACTGATTAAACTGAAAATTTAAAAACTAAGTTGCAATCATATCCACACACACATATAATATGAAAAATAGCTTACATGGATATGTTAAAAGTTCATAAGAATATGGCTTTATTTAATGACATCCTCTCTTAGCCTTGTGAGGAAGGCATCATTAATCTCCTCATTCAGTAGATGAAGAAACCGAATTTTAAAATTTTATTTTTGGGCAAGTGAGTTAAAGGTGCTTGCGCTAAACCTGACCACATGAGCTTGAACCCCAGGACTCACATTATGGAAGGAGAGAACCAACTTTAGAAAGTTATACTGTGACTCTCACATGGTATCCATGTATGTACACACAAGAGTGCACACATGTGGGGACACACACACACATACACACACACACACACACACACACACACACACACACACACACTGTTAAAAGCTTCATTGTAGTCTGTTTCTGTGAGCCTGGGAGAGACCTAGGAGTCACACTAACAATTTCTGCTCTGTTGCACTTAGACTGATGTCACCACTCTAGAAGCTGTGGGACCAGGGTGGATGGAGCCAATAAATGAGGTGGACTTGAGTCTTTTACAATAACCAACTTTATTCAGAGCCTCAGACAACTTATACTCTCAGGGTTAAGAAAGGCCACATACGTAAAGTTCTCATGAGTTCAAGCTGTATACAATCATAAGGACAAACCACACATGGCACAAACATGTTTTCCCATAGAGGCATATAGAGCATAGTTTAAACATTTAATTGAATAACAGCAGCAAGCAATAATGAGTAATCTGAAGTAAACTCACTCCTATCCTCTCTGCCTGGGAGGAGCATGAAAACACATTCCAAGAACAATTCCATGTTTTGAAGAAACTGAGGTCACAAGACTTGTTTTGTGGAATGTTCTCATAAGCACTTAGAATTCACACAGGACTTCATTCCTGAACTGTTCTGATAGTTTAAGATGTCTTCTTCACCTTTTAGGAACCCCTACCTCAAATTTTACATTAATTCGGGGTTTCTTTTTTATAAAGTTTAAGCTTCATCTGTTACAGAGATTTTGGAAATTACAAAGAAGAATTTCTTTTATTGTTGCATGAGCACTTAACATGAAGTCCATCCTTTAAGCATTTATAAGTGGGGTCTATAAGTGTTGCTAGCTTATAGAGCAAATCATCCCTTGTGTGTCTTTTCATAGCTTTGTATGTCTGGTACAAGGAAACAGAAGGAAGTCGTGAAACTGGCTGAATCCCCACACACAGTATAGACTTACCAGATTCTTGGCTCCCAGCCCCTTCCTCTAAACCATAACATATCATGCCATGGGTTCTGGCAAGCTGCCCTTTACTTTGGAAGAAACAAAGATAATGTCCTCAGGATCCTTGAGAAGCCACCAAGTTCACGGTGGCCGTACACTTCTCCCTGTGGGGTTGGAAGAAGCTGCTAGCTCTGCTCCCAGATGGCAGTGCTGGCTTTGAGTCTGCCTTGGCCTCTTTTGAGCAGAGAGCTCAATGAATCTGTCTACACAAGTGTACACACAAATACACTTGCCAACTGATTTAATTAAACCTGTTTTCAATTCAAATGGTTATGTTTGGACAAGAACTAAGGCTCTACCAAACTACCAGCAGTATTAGCTCTCTAGAGGAACAGAACTCATATAACATATATGTAAATGTACAGTATAATATAGTATAAATACCATATGTAGTTATACACACATACATAAACATATATACATGCATATATACATAACACACACACATATATAAATGAGATTTATTAGGATGGCTTATCGGCTGTGGTCCAGCTAATCCAACAATGGATGTCTACCAATGGAATGTCCAAGAATCCATTAGTTCTTTAATCTACAAGGCTGGATATCTCAGCTGGTCTTTACTATACTTTAGAATCCTGAAGTAGGTTTTTCTCTTATCATTCCTTCTTCCCTCCCTTCCTCCCTCCCTCCCTCCCTTCCTCCCTCCCTCTCCTCCTCCCCCTCTTCTTTATAGTTTATTTTTGTGTGTGTGTGTGTGTGTGTGTGTGTGTGTGTGTGTGTGTGTGTGCGCAAATAATGCCATGGCATGTGTAGGGCTCAGAGAACAACTTGTTGGAGTTGGTTTTCTCCTCCAATCATGTGGGTCTCAGTGATTGAACTGAGCTCATTCCTGCTTAGTGTTTACCTACTGGCCCACGGGCGTTGCTGCTGTGTATTGAACTCTGTGGTTTCTATTGGGCACATTCTGGACATCATGCATGTTGGTAAGTCCTCATTTCAGAGACTGATTCCTCACCTGTCTTCCTCTGTTTCCTTCCTCTCTTCCTACTTCCTCACCCCCAGCCCTTTCCTGACAAATACATAATTCTGTTCATCCCCCTTTTCCTCACAATCTGTATCTTTTGCCCAAACCCTCTTACTCACTCATCTCCAGTGTGCCCTCTGACCGTGCAAATGATATGAAATGTGATCTCTGTGCTGTGCTGACTTGGATAACACATTCTGAAATAGTCGTCCAACACCTTTGTTGGTGGCTTTGTAATATTTTCTATCTAGCTTTTGTGAGAACAAACATGACAGTGTTTTGAAAGCTTTTCCTAGCTCCAGAAGGGAGACATGACAGAAACATGCCATTATCACTGATGTTATGATCTTTATTTAGGAACATGACAGCCTAAGGCTCTCTGGCACTTCTAAGTCTGGATCTCTCATCTTGTTTTCCCAGACCCCGTGCCAACTCATAAAGATGCGCAGAGTGACGCCGATGGAACCCCAGAAGACCTCCAGTCTGCAGGCACCAGCAGGCTGCTCTATCACATCACTGATGGTGATAATCCGCTGCTGTCACCACGATGCTCCATCTTTAGCCAAAGTCAGAGGTTCAACTTGGACCCTGAGTCAGCCCCTTCTCCACCCAGCAGCCAGCAGTTTATGATGTAAGAAAGCCCACTTTGGTGGCCATCTTCATTTCATACAGTTTTCCAAAGACATCCATAACACACAGTGAAATTCAGCTCTGAAATAGGGCAGATGTGCCCGTGGAATACAGCTGTGAGACTGTGTGATAAAGCAAGGTTCTCCCTCTCCAGTTGGGAATACCACTTCTCTATTGACCTGAGATCTGAGGAAGAAATGGTCATGAGAGTCAAAATACGTTTGGATGTTTTGGGTAGAATGAGAAGTGTGTATCTGTGCAAACATCTAGAGTGTCATTCTTAACTAGCTCAATGTGCTTCCCATGTCCAACAGTGGATGGAATGTAAATTAGAAAGTCCCCCCTTCAGCTCCCTGTTGGGTTCTAGAAAAGTGGTATCTGAAAATAACCATTGTCCTCTCCAAATCAAATGGGCATATAGCAGTATCTCTATGTCAGATGTGCCCCCCCCAACATTGGCCAGTTAGCAGTTATTGTAAGATGTGGTGCCTGTAACTGACTCCCATTGGTCATTTATCCGTTTCTTCCTGTGCGTCAGAAGTGACCCCCACATTGGTCATTTTAGCAGCATCACCTTGTGTGCCTGAAGTGGGGTCCACATACACTCTGCAATTGTTCTTTGCATTTGAGACTGGAGTAATTTCTAGCAACTATGTGGTATTCATTTTTAGCTTGCACAAATAATTTTTTTTTAATTTTTAAAGATTTATTTATTTATTATGTATACAGTATTCTGCCTGCATATATGGCTGCAGGCCAGAAGAGGGCACCAGATCTCATTACAGATGGTTGTGAGCCACCATGTGGTTGCTGGGAATTGAACTCAGGACCTTTGGAAGAGCAGCCAGTACTCCTAACCGCTGAGCCATCTCTCTAGCCCTTGCACAAATTTTGGTGTGTAATTAAAAGGGAGACTCCCTTGGCAAAAGTATATGCTCTCCTGATGTCCCTAGTTTTTTCCTTCAAAACATATACTATTCTTGAGTTTATCCTAGCCTGGGTTCCTATAGGATGGATCATGTATGATGAATCCAAGGCACTTAATGAATCATTATAATTGCATGGAAATTGTGTGTCATGTGAGACCCTCGAAGTATTTTCTGGAGAGAGGGCTGTTCCTTATGACATATTTGAAAAGGTTCTTTTACTCAGGATAGTTAACCACACGTTTAAATCTTGCTTGAAAGCGCCCATGACTGTGACCTGTACAACCTGTTGAAGGGGGAGCCTCAGCAGGGCTGTCTGAGTCCCAAGCTGAGCTTACTATGCTTTGAGAAATGTATTTCTTGTGCTGCTGATATTTTGACATTTGTATATGAAAAGTCCCCAAGGATATTGGCCCACAATGCAGTGCTGTGGTCAGAGGTCACAAGCGATGATGAGGGCTCCCGGTTGACCAGTCACATAAGGAGCTGCGCTCTGGAATTCTCTCATCTCCCGGGTTCAAAGGTTAGGCAGCAGTGTTCACGGAAGCCCCTTGCTGAAATGTTCTTTGTCCGTCTCTAACCATGGCAGGCCAAGAAGCTCTTCTCGATGCAGTGGCGGGGATGGCAAGGAGCCCCAGACCATCACACAGCTCACTAAGCACATCCAGAGCCTCAAGAGGAAGATTCGGAAGTTTGAAGAAAAATTTGAACAAGAAAAGAAATACCGGGTGAGTACCTCAGCGTTAACGAAATCGCAGATTGTGTCAGACAAGTGTGAGTTTTCTTGGGACTCCATTCCTTGGTTTTGGCTTCCCCTCTTTGCTGGAGGACAGCTCTGTACCCACTGGTCACCCATCCTCCGCCCCCCGCTCTCCCATCATGAGTTAAATTTAATGGTGAGTCTGTCTTGTTTTACCTATAGGCAGCTGATCTCCGCTAATTACATCCTACTCACTACAACTCTTAGTTTTAAACTAATTGATTATTCATTTGCCCAGTCTTTCTGAGCATCCTTATGGACACTAGGATTTTCTAGATCAAAAATTTGGAAACCTTCTGAATGTTGGACTTTCTTTACTTGTGTGTTGATAAGGACATAAGGACCCAACATGCAGAAACTCTAACTGCCGAACATAATGATGGGAAGGAAGTGCAATTGTTTTTGTGTGTTTATTTGTTTTGCTGGTTTTTGGTGTTCTTTTTTGCTATGAAAGAACGTCCTGGTGGATGATTGATGACTTCTCAGGTGGCACCTGCTCAGTCCACTCTAAAGAACAAATGGCACCCTCTTTTCCCAGCAGACACCGGTCCTTCTGCTGGGACGGCAGAGTTGCCAGCATAGCTTCGTCTTTCTTCACACAGGAAACCACCACAGAGCCTCAGATAAGGGTCAGCTTGACCAATGCTGCTTTTATTTATTTTCTCTCTTGGTGACCATGGAGTAGAGACAATTCAAATTCACAGAGAATTGCACAAAGATAGTGGGTCTCTGGCGGACAGCCCAGAGCACCTTGTTATTAGAATAAAATAGAGCAGGGAATAATCTCTCAGACATCTTGAAATATTTAGAGACCCAATAGGCTCTCAGTACAGAGGCAATCGGAAAGTTCCTGTGAATGTGTGATAAGTTTTTTTTTTTGGGGGGGGGGGGGATGGCGAGTGGGTGATGTTCCCTCTTTCCCTTCCTGTCCTGTGTGGCCTTGGCTTCACTGAGGAGGTTTTTAAGGAGTGGTGTTTAGTTTTATAGAAAGTGTGCAATCAGATTGACTTTCAAGAGAGTCTAAGCAAGGATGGTACAGATTCTTCTCTTCATTTGGCAGCCATGGCTACTCTGTCCATGCAGAAGGGTGTCTTTATTGTCTCAGCCTGTATCCTATGGATAAGTAAGTCCGGGCCCACTGAAGACTAGCTGTGAGCTATCCCTTGGGGCTTGGAACAGTAAATTAGCAAAGAGCAGGCTTGGGTGGTGGTGTCACAGGATTCTTAGTGCCCATCTTTGGTAGCCCCGGTATTCTGGCTGGAGCTGGTTTCACCTTTGATCTGCTGGAGCTTACCAGATCTGTCACACCATCACTGTTGGTAGATACCGCAGAGTGATAAATGGGGGTTCTATTTCCCAGCCTGTTCACACTCGTGAGCTAGCAGTTCCTGAGTCATACTGTTGTGGAGTTCAACCCAACACAAGCCCTTAGCAGCCTTGTGAGGACACTACTTCTCGTTCTGAGTCATGCAGCAGTAACTGAAGTTTGCAGACACTGTTGGAGGGACCTGTGTGACACTTACTGCAGTGTTGGCCATGAAGAGAGCAAAAGCTCCGTGGTATTACCAACCTTTTAGTGTGTTTGCACAATACCAAGCAGGCTCCATGACAGGCTCTGTCTTGGAAGAAAGTGAAAGGGCTTGTGCACATTAAATCTGCACTGGGTCCCCATCTGTGCTGTGTATCTGGGTTATTTTTCTCAACTATTACAGCCATCAACAATTGCCTATTTTGTTAGAATTTCTCCTGACACATTTCATTCTCTCTTGAGAACTTTATAGCCAGGAGAGGAGACAGTCTCTCTCTCTCTCTCTCTCTCTCTCCACACACACACACACACACACACACACACACACACACACACACACTCATACACATCCTAGGAACTGGGGCATCCTCTCGCTCCTCGTTTGTCAGGGTCCAGACTGTGGTTAGAGGCCTGGCAAGACAATTGTCACATGGAAGGCCTGCTTCCCTTCCCATCAGCCAGACTGTGATATTAACGCTTGTTCTGGTGATTTCTGAGTCTCATCTCGTTCTGGGCTTCTGTTTTTGTAATGTTCACAGATACATGTCTTTCCATCTCTGACAAATGAAGCCCTGAATAGGAAGGGCTAGACCATCCAAATGTTCACTTTCAATAGAATATGTTAAAACTGGACAAAGTGAGCCAAATTGAATTGCCAATCAGGAGTCTTTCTAAAGTGTCTTATGAACCACTTTTGACTTAGAACAAATCTACTGCAATAGTATCTGTAATGTTATACCTGGCTACTTCCTTTTATTCATCCCTAACAAAGCCTACGGTAGTGAGCTTGGGTGTCTGACCACTCCACTAGACATTTCCATTCAGACACAAAGAGGCCTGAAAAACTACTGTGAATCCGTGGAAACTTCTATGATTTCGGAGCCATCTTCCACACAAGCTGAAGTTAACCTTAAGAAGGCTCCCTCAAGGGCAGAAAAAGAAAAAGAAAATTCATTTCTGCAACTGATTTCAGGCTTTCGAGTCCTTCATCATGAAATTCAGTTTCCAATTCCCCTTTCGTCCAGAGGGTGGTGAAAAACTTCCTACTCTGTTGATCACTGGCTTAAGATCCTGGTGTGTTTTGTGTAGTTTGTATATTCCTTTGGCCGTGGATGGGGTGATTCAGTGAAGCATTGCTTACCTGCATAGATATGTTCTCAGAATAGAGAATTCTCTGAGAGTTCCAAGAGACCAAATGTAAAACTTAGGCTGTCATTCATGTGTGTGTGTGTGTGTGTGTGTGTGTGTGTGTATCTAGACAGCTAAGCCTATAACAGGGTTCTAGAACAGGGCTTTCTTCTGGAGACCCTAGGTGGGACTACACTAAGCCTTATCTTTTTTTTTTTTTTATTTCCAAAGGGAAGGCTTCAGAAACCCATGTCACTGTCCATGGTACTGACAGCCCAGGGCTCCATCATGGAAGGTGTAGTCCCCCATCCGTCCTCTTCTGAGAAAAAAAAAAAAAATCCCCGTGATTTTCCTTCAGTCTTCCTTTCCACCTTGACTTTTAGATGTGGGTTTCCGTGTCACCCCATAACCGACTGAATCATTCCGTGTTCTCACAGTGAACCCAGCATTCATGCATATCTAACGATGTCACACAAGCGCTGTTGTCTCCTTTGACATCCAATCTGCTTTCCATCATCCCGTGCCTGTCACCGAAGACTTGCTCATCTCTCGTGGGTGAAGTGGGTCTTCGAGCACTGGCTGCTGACAGTGCGGTCACTTCAGCCTGTCACCCCTGTGCAGGAGGCACCCTGAACATCACAGCGGGGGGTAGTCTCAGGCGGGGGGAACCATCTTCAGTCTGCTTTTAAGTTAGGATGGTAGCTTTGGCTGAACGACATTCATTGCAATCTGTGGTATAGAGGGTAAGGGTGTCTGGCCACCTTTATCTACTGATTTCTTATTTCGGGGGGGAGTTCACTTTTGTGCTCTGAGAAGGAATTCAGAAGTGAGTGATCTGACTGGCAGAGTCACACGTCTCCCCTCATGTGTGTTTGTCCGTGAAGACACATTCAGAAGGCCTGGTAGAAATGTCACTGCCTCCACCCTCTACTGCTAGTGAGATGAAGCTAGTAGTCACTTTTGTGGTCTGAGCTAGCACTTCTGTATTGCTCTGCGTGCACCTGAAGCTGTTTACAGTGCTTTATAGATATTAATCCATTGCAGGAACTCTGTGAGGGAGACACTATAATCTTCACATATTTAATACGTGAGGCAATAGAGCACAAAGGAGTGAATAATCTACCCAAGGTGACGTGCATGATTAAGTTTCACTTCAATGCTAGCCCAGTGGGATCTTGAATTCTAATAGTGCTTAGAAGTAGGGCTGTTCCCTGATCAAGTGGCTTTCAGAACCATTATCAAGTTTCAGAGACCATGAGGGTCTGCTTTCGTGAGCTTTGAGGGCATGCCTGGTGGGTTCTCACCAGTTGGCTAGTGTTCCCCATCAGGGCCCAGTCCCGAGCCACATGCAAAGTAGGAAGCATTCATTTCTGTATGATCACTGTGTTCATCTCCATCGGTAGGGGGTATGGCCTGGGAATGAGTGATGGGCTGTGGGTGGCCTGCGAGGTGATGGACAGTGGGATGTTCTGGCATGGTTAGGATGTGTGAAAATGTGTGAGGTGTCTTGGCGTGCTTCAGAATAATGCCCACGGAGGGAGGAGTGGAAATCGAGAACAGTCTCAGTCACTGGAATCCTGCCCTGACGCCTCTCCTACCTCAGTGTGTCTCAGATTAACTATATGGCTCAGCTGCTTAACAGTTTTGGTTGTCTTTTTTTTCTTCTGTCTCTCCTCCTCCCTTCCCCCCTCCCCCTCTCTCCCTTCC